>JARUKP010000887.1:0-10363 GCA_029874955.1 Octopus insularis
ATGAGATATATTTAGTGAAAGACTGACTATCCGTATCGTATAATCTACTACACATGTGGAAAATCGGTGTGTGTTTGTGGCGTTGTAAGCTAACTCCTCCAACATCGTCTTATTGATTTTGATGAAACTTGACACGCGAGTAGAACTCATGTCTGGAAACATTGTGACATACTTAAATTGTTGGAAAAAAAAATCGATAATACGGCCCTTGGGAGGGATGTTTATATCTACCTAACATAACTAAACTTTTTTTAAACACCCGAGGGAAACAAACTATAGCACCTACACAATATTTTTTAAACAAGGGAAATAACCCGTAGCATCTACAATTACAGTTGCTAGTTTTTAGCGAAGTGATCAATATTTGATTTTCACGATCAGCGGACCTGATTCTGCATTTCACTACTCACAGTTTTGAATTACCAGGTACACCAGCTAGTAGTAGAAATAGAGATAAAGTGAGTAATGAAGAGCAAATGGAACATTTGGTTGCAAGGGTATTGTTAGATCTGAACAAAACATTAATTTGTAGTGTAAGAGTTTGCAGTTGATGAATTAAACCAATCATTCCATTATTCTTTTCTCAAAAATCTTCAAGACATTATTGTGTAGATTCATTCCTTTAGGTTGATGTGGGTTGCCATTGTATCATTATGGCTATACCATAGTCCATTGCAATCAACCTGTACTCAGTAGTATTGTAGGCTTCGCAGAAGTAAAGTAGAACACCAAAGGTATTGTGAATGTCACTTGCTAAGCTATTCTACATATGTCAAATGGGAAACAACTGTTATGGATAATTAGTGTATTGTTGAATAGCCATAGTCAGGTTATCTCAGTCTGAAATTTAACAGCTTTCTTATGTAATAGCTATCTAGCTGATATACCAACATGTTTGCTCATAAATCTTTGCATATCAGATAACTTATCGGCCTATGGAAACACAGTGTTTCATGACAGCAAGTGTTAGAAACATTCGAATCTGTTAAATGTCTTACGTCGCTCATTAGAGATATTTGTTCAGCACTAATATGTTAATTCAATTTACTACAATAAGAGTATCTGTGAGTTTAGACCTGCGCACACAAACATCCTTACAGATATCAACTTCAGTGACACACGTGAAAATATGACGTTATGCTCATATTTGTATATGTGTTTAGTTATAAAAAAGCCAAGAAACTGAGAAACAACACTGACCGCTCAGGTTTGACCGATATCATTTAAACTATTCAATCACGTCTCGCTTAATGCTCACGTAATGATTATTTTATTCTGTTCACTGTTTATTTTACAAATCATTCAACGACAGAAATAGATTATCAGTCACCCTACACGTATGGTCTTGGTTTTAAAAGATAATAGAATGGTGATGATGAAGGGCAGTTCACAGGTTATGGTGACTACATTAAACTTTCGGTTTTGTTAGTAATTTAATGTTGAGAGAGAATTCGCTCACATGAAAATTGATTAATAACTTGAATGAATGAATAAAGCTAATTTTGAATCATTCATATTTCTGATTTTTGCAAAATATTAGGGAAAACAAGAGAAAGTAAAATAAAACTGTAGAAGGAAAATTAATTAAAATCATTGTACACAACAGTGACAACTGTTAATACAGGAAATACGAGCTAATGATATCTATAGGCCAGTAATTAGTGGTTAAAAAATAAACAAACAAATATAGTATTGTTAGAATGTGGAGATAGTAATGTTTATTGGCAGCTTCTGGAAGTATTAGACTATAAAGCATTTGTTGGATTTCTGATCCAGCAATTCTGCTTACCTTTCTGACTTAACGTTTTCTGACTAGTGTCTATAATTTTTTTTAAAGGGTACGTTTCACAATGCTGACTTCCAGAATCATTTATGAAAAGCCGAAATGTGTTGTACTGATCCAACGGATTATTGACTACTCCTCTAAGGAAGGAAGATTTTTTTTATTTATTTATCAACTATTAAGAAGCTAGCGAGCTGGCAGAATCGATAACACAATGGGCACATGCTGAGCAGTATTTCGTCTATCCTTACATTCCGAGTTCAAATTCAGCCGAGGTCGACTTTGCCTTTCATCTTTTCGGGATCGATGACATTAGTACCAGTTACACACTGGGGTCGATGTAATCGACTATACTAAATGTCAAGCCGTGTGTCTATAATAGAAAGGATTATTACTAAGGCGGTGAACTGGTAGAAACGTTAGCACCCCGGACAAAATGTTAAGCGGCATTTCATCCGTCTTTACGCTCCGAGTTCAAATACCGCCAAGGTTGACCTTGCTTTTTGTATTTTCGGGGTCGATGAAAGAAGCACCAGTAGAACATCTGGATCGATGAAATCCGTCCCTCAAAATTTCAGGACTTGTGCGTATAGTAGAACGGATTATCACCACCATCATTATCATCGGGAGAGTAGAATAGTAGAAACAACATAATTTTCTGTTATTGCTTTACTAGTTCTAGCCAGTCGGCGTTGCCTGTTTTTCATTCTCGCGAGAGTCGATAAGATGTAGCTGAGTAACAAAATCTCTTTAGTAACCCATATTTATTTACGTAACAGTCAAAGTGTATATCAATACCAATACGTTATCTAACCCGAAGAACATCGTTTTATGTGAAAATTTCTACTACCGTCTTTCCAACCATTGCATTTCCGATAATACAGTTAGTTATTCGACAGAACGCCTTTCGTTCCATCTGAGAACCCATTTATTCAACAGTACATCTGTCGTTCCAACCGATAACACACTGTACTACAGAAGCACTTTTCATTCAAGCTATCCGTTAGTTAATATTCGATCATTGATTTCGCAGTGGTTTACGAGAGCTAAATGCAAATACATGTGTATTATGACTACAAAAAGACTCTGTTGGCATCCCTTTACCTTCGGAGTGATACTTGATTTCTTAAAATCACTTCAGCTACAGCTGATGTTAATAATAGTCTCAATATTAACAGCGTTTATATATCGTAAATAAATGTTTAAGTTATTTTGTCTTGTTTTGTCTTTTTTTTAACCGACTAACAGTTTATGATCAGTAATATGCGTCATTCAATGATTGACCTATTGATTTCAGAGACAGAATTAGTAGTTGTGGTGTTGATGCCTTTCTAATACCAGTCATTAAAGGAATAAGTGAAATAGCTATTATCAGGAATCGAACCCACATTGCAGAGCTGACAGTCTATTAGGCAGTACTTGTTACGTTGTAATGCCGTTATTTTATTTTGACTATCGATGAGGGTGAAAATCCATTCAAACCAGATACGTCTGGAACTCAGAATGAAAAAGGACGAGAGC
Organism: Octopus insularis; assembly: GCA_029874955.1. Lineage (NCBI taxonomy): Eukaryota > Metazoa > Mollusca > Cephalopoda > Octopoda > Octopodidae > Octopus > Octopus insularis. The sequence goes on from JARUKP010000887.1 coordinate 3,305, forward strand.
ATTAAGTCAAGATGTCACCATTTCTGCCAGCTATCCTCTCAGGTATACATGTTTAAAGTAAGCAATAGAGTTTATAAATGATAACACTGTGGACATAATGACAGACTATTCATTTATTGAACTGAATTGTTCTATATGACAACCTGAAGAACAGTCTAATACTCCTTTCATACTGCTGACTGACATAAGGTAATCAAAATCAATTTGCATAGGAGATATACCCAACCACCTCTCTCTCCCTTTCAGTTGATGTGCGTTTTCCATCAATTACCATTTTGATGTTCGACTACTCATGATTGTCAGCATTTAAGTGTCACTTATTGTAATTTTATCATATCATGATATGTTTCTCGATTATGTCAAACAGTCGCTTTATTACTCATCGCAGTCAGTGAATTGGCATAATCGTTAGATCGTCGATTATTTAAAATTAATTTAAATGCTTGTAACTTTAAAATTAATTTTTTTTAATGCGATTTTCGTCATCAAAAAACTATAACAAAACTATTCTAAAGTATAATTTGGTGAAATTTTGAAAAGAATTCAAGTGGGAAGAAATATAAGATCCCTAAAAAAATGTTAGGGCCTTTCTAGGCATCCAGTGCCCTCATAATACTCGCTTGACATTTGGTGTCACCTTGTATACTTACAATGCTTGAAAGGGTTGCTAATAGAGTAAAAACTGATTTTACATCTCGACTTAACAATAATTTTATAGATTTTGAAGCATAAAACAAGAGATACTAGAAGGTATAGATTAAATGCAAAGTGCTTCTCTCTACCATTTGTGCCACGTCTACTTGCATAAAGAAATCGACAACAAATGTTAGAACTTTGTTAGTTTGTTAACCTTACATATTTGCTATATATAAATAGTACGTCTTCTAAGAAACTATAAATAACTATGAATAAAATAGCTTGTCAGTGAGCGTGGCGTGAGTTGTGTGAGGAGGTAGTTTTAGGCGCTGGGGAATTATGTATTGGGTAGGCATGCGCGGAGAAGTAGGTATGTTTGGTTGTTTTCGGAGAGAGAGAGAGAGAGAGAGAGAGAGAGAGAAAACTATGTATGAGTTATGTGCGTGGGGCGATGTGTGAGCACATGCGACTACTGTCAGGACACCCAGAAATTGTGCTTTCATCTATCAGTGTAACTTGGCATCCTGCATTATAAAAGAGGGAAGCCTCTAGGCGACCGATCGACTTGCGCGTACTACAATCTTATAAAAGGAACGACTCTCTGGATAATGCAGTCCCACGTACATCATGTCTCGACGACTAAAAAATATGATCGTTATGGCTGAACGTCCTTTATCATGACAATAAATACCTTATTTTTTTTTATAGATAATTTTTAAATGTGAAACTATAGTGATGTAAGTTATCTTGCTTCAGATTTGAAACAAAGTATCGAGAATTATACAGTTAAACGAACAGAACTGAATCGAGACATTGACTGAATAACGTAGCGTAACATTCTACTTGATTACACAAGTTTGATTTTTTTTTTTCCTTTTATAATTCACCTAGCTTGCTTTCCATGTGTAGACAATTTATTTCTTTTTGCTTGCTTTATTGAAAAACGCAATAGTGTTTCACTTTTGTACTTCCCTTTACACATAACTCAGATTTAAAAAAAATATAAATATAAGCATTGCAAATTTCTCTTTCTTTCTGAATATATATATATATTTTTTTTCTAGTCTGTCATTTTGAATGCGGCCATGCTGAAGCACCGCCTTTAGTCGAGCAAATCGACCCCAGGACAATCTTTATAAGTGTAGTACTTATTCTATCGGTCTCTTTTACTGAATCACTAAGTTACAGGAACGTAAACACACCAACATCGGTTGTCAAACGATGGTGGTGGGAGCCAAACAAAGACACACAAACATATATATACGACAGGCTTCTTTCACTTTCCGTCTACCAAATCCACTTACAATGCTTTGGTTGGCCCGAGGCTATAGAAAACACTTGCCAAAGGTTCCACGCAGTGAGACTGAACCCGAGACTATGAGGTTGGGAATCAAACCTCTTACCACACAGTCACTCTTGCACCTAATATATTCAACGCTATCAACAAATATTTCACTTTTATTTGTTGAAGTGTTTTGACTGAAACAGCTGTCCCTATAGAATAACTATTTTATAAAAATTTGGCAGTCTTAATACGGTAAAATAATAGTAAAATAGTGAAGGAATGAGATATATATTTCACATTCATTATGAATAGGAACAAATGTAATAGAACTAACGATGTTCTGTAATGAGCAAATAGTAAATATAAAAGTTTGAGAATTTTACGTAAAATTGTTGATGAGCTTTAACTGCGTCTTTTTGACTTCAACTACATTTTTCATTCATATGCACATCGAAAAAACTCTTTAACTGTAACGTGATCTCAGTGATTGGAATTAACAGCAAGTTCATCTAATGCGGATACTACTAAACCTTATGGCACACTACAGTTGAGAGACTGATTCACAAAGTATTTAATCAGTGAGTACAATTCAAAGGAACGCTTTGACAGAAGAAAAAAGAAAGAAAGAAAAAAAAAGACCAGGCAGTCAGATTGTCAAATCAAACACGGTCAAAAACATTTTTAATACCAAATGCAACGACCTATTTTCACCTAAGTCGCTATCAATGGTGGAACTTTGGAGAAGATTTGGGTAGATCTGGCTTTATGAATATCATAGTGGTTTCTAAGAAGAGAAATATACATGAAAAATGATTTGTCAGTATGTCACGAACTTGTACGGGATATTTGATTGTCTTGATTTAATCTTGTATAGTCAATTAAATTAAGACCAGTAGATACCCGGTAATCGTAACTGATTTATGAAGCTAAATATAGAATAATTAAGCACACTAATCATCTATATGAACTGCTTCTTTATCCTAGTTTTTGAAGGCATAATAGCGATTAATTACTAACATCAATAAGGAGAGAATGGCATCTTGCTTTAAACCACCAACATTTCTAACTAACCCAATCTAAAAAACTACGTGTTATTCTCATTTCAAGCAACTACCAGTAATAATGAAATCGAATTCTTATTACCGCAACAAATCTAGCTTCATATACTTTTGCTCGACTATTATATTACCACTAACAGTACTACCACAATATAAAAACTGTTTTGCAGAAATAATTTGAGCATCAGCGTTTCCCTGAGACTTGTGGATCAACTGTGGATTCTTTTGGTCACCACTTAATGTCATGCCATTATAGTGCTGGCCATGTTCCACGTCATGCTGCTTTCAATCAGATCATAAAGCATGGCCTAGACGCCGTAGACTTCCCCTTCAAGCTCAAGCCAGCGGGCTGGACTGAAGAAACAGCAAAAGGCAAGATGACATAATTTTCCCGTTCAGCGGTGGTAGGTTCCTTATCTGAGATGCCACACGTTGCAACACTTTCTCCGTCGGCAACCTGGTGTGTTCGGCTGCCAACTCAGGATTCGCTGCTCATTAAGCTGAGAAGGGCTAATAGTCAAAGTATCGGCTGCTCTCTGACGGATTTTTAACTAAATGGAGTCGTTCGATTTTCTTGCCCTCGAACTGCATCTCTGCTTGCTGCTATCGGGGCAGAGCTGGCTACTGTCAGCAAGTACGAGCCCCGTGAGCTGGAGTGACTGTTCCAGTGCGTCTCTTTCGCTATCCTCTGGTGCAACGCTTTTTTTAGTTTTTCCCGCCGCGACCATGAGGCGAGTTGACAAGTCTTACGTCTCTTAAATACAATGTCTTTGATCACAATATTCTATAAGATGATGCTCATTGTGATGGGATTAAGCTGTTGAAAGAGATCTGAAATCAGTTTTAAGATATCGGGAGGTAAAGTGAAGAGGAGGTTGTCTGAAATCACTCCACAACAGCGGCAACAGAGTTCCATTCTTAACAAGTCTGCAGTCGAGTTAAAAGTATATTTGATTTATTGTGTGGGCGCCAACATTGATAAATGAAAGGGGCAAATTTTAACCTGTTGACATTTGATGTCAAAGTAGAGGAGTGCCATTTTCTATAGTTCGTTGTAAAGCTGATACCCTTGTAGATGTGACATACGGTAGAGGTCAGGTTTATTCGACTGTATCGATCCCGGCAAAGAAGAATGGCAAAGCCAGTCCCAGTGTAATTTGAATTCAAGATGTATCAATATCAGAGCACATTTAGTAAGAGTAAGGCATTCTATCGATTCAGTCATGCATTGTCATTAATAACAGCATGCATAATAATATCGGAAAACAACCAAAAATTTGTGTGGAGAGGTACAGTGGTTTGTATCGGTTTCGGAGAGATGAAACGAAAAAGTCGATAACAGCGGGATTTGAAGTTAGATTATGAAAGGATCTGGCTAAATACGCCGAAAACATTTTGTAACACTCTTTTGATTCAACCATCCTCTACCAATAGCGCATTTAAAAAGAAAATTTACATAGGCCCATTTTGTGATATATACAGGATAAAAGAGGAACTAGACGATTATAACAAGAGGAACAAAACGAAATTTCAGAGATGTGTTAAAATAGAACATTATAAAGAATATTTCAAAGCAAAACAAAGTGTAGCAATAGCAACATAATAATAATAGTAATAATAATAATAATTTACCTATGTAGACAGGTGCCGTCCGAACTGATAAGTTCTCATCCAAGTAAGTTACTCCGAGTGTATAAAGAGGAGAAGCACCGGCCCCGTGTAGTAACTGACCGAAAAAGAACAAGTATTTGTAGTTCGATAAGGTCTTCACTGATTCGCCCATAATACAGTGAAGAACACTAGTAGCGTTCGATAACGAAGTCTCTGTACATACATTCTGTGTTGTAACATATTTATAGTTGCCGCTGAGGAAGTGTGGCAAACTGAACATAAATGATCCGATACCCATGACAAAAACCCCGATACCTAGATAACGAGGTTTCCGACCAAGTCCTCCAAAGTAGCTAATTGGTATAAGACACACAACCGATGCTATATCGTAGCAGCTTGCAATTGTTCCCGATTCTGTACTCGACAAGTCGTAGCGCCGTTCGATATTTGAAATGACCACATTTACAAAACCATTCACCACCATACCCTGTTAACGAGAAAAAAAAAAAAAAAAGGATAGAAAATCAAATTCAAACAAATAAAAACAGTGTTAAATATTAGTCCTCTTTTGACCGAGGACAAACAATCCTATATAATATTGGACACTGCATGGCATTTATATATTTTCTAAAATAATGTTATCGTAAATTTTTGAAATGAAGACTGTAACAGCCTTAGTTTTGGTGTATTCATTTTCATATACAATTCATTTATATTTTACTTCGCAATTTGGGAAATAACGATGTCGTTGCTTATGCTTCCAACTAGTTCACTGGATTTACAACATGTGGTACAAGGGAGCGTCTGTGCAACTCGGGGAATTTATTCGAAAGCACAGGCTTATCAGTTTTTTCAAAGATAAGCATACATTACACACACACACACGACAGTTTATATTACACAAATTTTACTCAGAAGGTCAGCTCGAAGCTATGACAGAAAATACTCTCACTCAGTGCCCTGCAGTGGAATCGAACTCAGAAATGCATTGTTGCAAAGCAAAGCTCTTAATCGCAAAGTTATGCTAGAAATTTACCTTTTTCTTTGGGGATGAAACCTCAGACGTACAACTTTATCCGAAATATCAAGAAACATTTCTCACGGTATACAAACTTAAGCAAATTTAAGAAAATTACTAAATAGTTTTGACGATGCAGAAAACACACACACACACACAAGTTCTCCATTTCACCATACGCTTAACTGCAAACATTTTATTTTTTTTTTTACTTCGATATAAGCGCGCACATGAACATCAAAAGGTAGCATACACTAATGACTGCACTCTGGTACAGTACTGATAATGCTTTGACTGGCTCGAATTTCTTCATAATTTACAGCTATATATTAAATGTAAACTTAGTTTCGTACATAAGATGTAACCATTAATTTCAAAGATGTGTATACAATTTCCGGTTGAGACAGGTACAAGTGAGGTTCATATCTTTTTCAAGATCGTTAGAAATGCAACTGAATGGAAATTGTTGCAGACAGTTGAAATTCGAAACCGAGTCACTCGAGAGTCACTGAATGCTTTCTTCGTATTAGTTTTAAACACACGTTTCTTTTAATTTGGCATAAATAGTTCATTATGTTTACTGTTCATATTTGGTGGTCTCATCTTGATTACTGATTTTACTACGTTTCGGCTGTTGTACGGCCCAGTATTCTTCAGGGGTTGTGTGTTGAAATCAGTTGTTGTATCAGGATTTCGAACCTAAACCTTTATTTGATCCACAGGAATACAACCGTTCTCATTCCGCGCTCTGCATTTCGTGACATTTTTGCTTCAGTTAAATTTTTGTGAATTACCTTGAAGAAGGCTGGAGCGTACAACAGCCGAAATGTAGTGAAAGCAACAATCAAGATTAAGATCCCAGTCCGTCTAATATAAAAGGATACATAGTATCAGTTCCTCATCTTAGAAATATAGAACTGTATTTCATATTTTAACGGGAGGGACTAAAAGTGAATCCTTCCTTGACATGTGAAAAGGATCCTCCTCCGAGGAACTTTTTTCAATTTGTATGCGAGTTCGTAACGATCAGGTCGTTTCGTAATCAGTCTGTAGAGGAAAAACAAAAAACTTTAAATAGTTGCTTTGAGTCGTTTCTTCTACTACAATAACAGAAATAAAATATTTCATTTAAATCGAAACAACGTGACAAAATCGTGCTCCAAACTTCTAGTAGCGTTTTAGAAGGTTACCCATAAACTTATTCTTCAGTTGCTTTCTATTAAAGAAACTCTCTCAGTGAATAATTTCAACCCCTCTTATTTCATGACCTGATTTCAAGAATTCAGGTGCTTTTACCAGTTAACCAGAACAGATTTCACGCTTCCTTAATCGTATACACTTACAGGACTTTATCATTCAATGAAACGGCAGAAGTCTCTCTCTCTCTCTCTCACACACACACACACACACACACACACACACACACACACACACACACACACACACACACA
>JARUKP010000888.1:0-10360 GCA_029874955.1 Octopus insularis
GCATACTGATAAGTTACATAAGTTTTATAATGAAAATAACATCTAGAATTTGAGTCACCCATTTTGTTGTTTTGTTGGGTTTTTTTTGCCTTTCACATTATGGTTGTGGCTAACCACCCTTGGTTTTGTTAGCCACTGTTTTAAAGGGAATCAAAACTTTACATTGAAGCTCCATGATAATTTATATTCCAAACACCAGTTACAAATTCATTATTTTCAAAATTGAAACAATGGCACAATATTTCATCCCAAATGTAGTAACTAACGAGACTTTCTAGAAATACTTCTTTTTACAAATTTCACAAAATCCAGAATTCAAGGAAAAAACGAGCACTCTGTAAGTATATATTAATCTAGTATCATTATGTGAGAAATCAAGTCATCACATCTTATGCAAGAGTTCTGAGATGTGATTGGAGTAACAGAATACAAGAGAAGCTGACTTCTGCAACAATTTATCTTAAAAGTAATGCATAAGCATAAAAATAATATATCTCATATGTCAAAAGCACTATAAAAAATGCAAAATAAATAAAAGATTGTCACTCATGTGCAAGTATGACCACCAGACAGCTTGTACCATGCTTTTACCTATTGTTTTAGTGAGCAGAAATAGATATTCTGTTCATCATCCTAACTTTGGCTCAACAAAACATCCAGAATGTGATAGATGGAAGGAGATGGTGCTGCACCAACTGTCAGATTACAGCTGGACAGATTGGAGCAATTAACTTCCCTTAACAAAATGGAATGCTAAAGGTAAAATTGCTAATTCAATAACTTACTGTGGTACCAACTAACAGATCTGGACATCAAATTCAAAGCATTTGTTAAGAATTTGTGCATGAAATCACATTCTGCATACTTTAACTCACATGTGATTGTTTTGAGATGTTACAAGTAACAGATTGACATTCTATGTACAAAGAGATTTCTCTCATCATTAATACTATAAAACTCAATAAGAAGAAGCACTGGCCTTCGCAAATATCACACACATGAGGCATTTAAAGAGTTACATTTTGTATTTGAAGAAAAAGGAATGGTTAGAGTAGCCCCATATTGTCACAGTTATTGGTAGACTTGAGAAATGCTTCAGACAAGGTGCAAGAGAGGATGAAAGGGGCAGATTACTAAATTTTACTTCTGTCCACAACTAAGAGAGAGAATAGCTTACATGTTTTGGAGGCCAACTTTATTCTCTTACAGACAGAGAAATAGGACTTTGAGGACCATATTCAAAAGCCAATAGTGTTAATGGTTATGTCAGGTTAGGAGAAGCATAAAAGAAGAAAATGCACAGTACAATAGCTGTAGAATAATAATAATTGCTACATTAATGTCATTAGTGAGACGCAAAGAGGGACCAGAAACAATGCAAACAAATTAAAGTACTGGGAGAAAATGTTTTTGAGGTGACATTTTGTAACTATTTTATATTCCAAGAGTTTACATAATAACATTATTTCTTCTCCCTCAACCACCATTAAGGAGAAAAAGAAAAAACAAAGTTTCCTACTCTTCCATACTTACTTTACACATGTGAAAAGGTCAGATATATTTCTAGTGGGTTTCATCAAAAGCAGTTAACAGAGACACGCAAAATAAAGAAAAAGAAAGTGCCAATGAATTACCAACTGGAGCTAATGACTAGTGTTTATTTTTACATTTTCAAGGGAGGGCGCTTAAATTAGAGAACTATTGCCAAAGATGAGCCTTGGCAAAGTTGTCTTTTTAAAACCCTGATTTGTCATACAGTTCTTTCAAAAGAACTGTCCACTTCAAATACAAATCTGGTGAATCTAAGGAATTTATTAATATTTTTTGTTTACTTTTTTTTCTTTAGTGTCAGAAAAAGCAAGGAAATATTAACTATACTACACAAGAATGGCCCATAAGAACCTATGGAAAAACTCTAGGCTAGACAATAGCTAAAAAAAAATGAAACTAACAACAGTAGAGTCATGAAGCTATGACTCACGAGTCAGTAATGCTTCGTCTAGTTTTTATCTAAAGAGCTGATGTACCATTTCATATCTGTGTTTACTAAAGGACTTCGGAACCGTACTAAAATAAAATTATATATATTTATACACACACCAACACACTGGTATGCAGATAGACCAATCTCTTGTGCTTCACAAGACTATCACCCGCGTTTCTGCCCTCACCCTTCTCTTTCTACCATTGTCAGTTAGAACAAAGTCCTTCAAGCCCACACTCTCTATCTCTATATGTACATCTATACAGTTGAGAACAGCTTCTCAAGCAAATGAGAAAAACCTAATGAGTCAAGAGAGCCTCTACATGGTCACTTACCCTGTTAAAAACAGTAACAAAATATTTCCCTCAAGCCACACCCTACTGCCTTAAAAGAAGGACACAACAGATTAGTGCTTCTCGGTGTGGTTTCTGAAGAATATTACAGTTCCAAGAAAAAAAGAATTTCTGGAGTTTCACAAAAACTGTCTTGCTAAAATTTGAAATCATTTCTTTTATAAAACTAATAGTACTCCCATTTTAAAAATATTGGATTATATGAAGACCTGGGATGAGGTGGTGAAGCATGACCTTCGAACGTTGGGACTCACAGAGGTAATGACAAGTATCTGAGACCTTTGGAGATATGCTGTGCTTGAGAAGACCCAGCAAGTCAAGGGAGACTGTAATCATGGCCTATGCCAGTGCAGCATAACCGGCCCATTTAAGAGTACCCTCCAATTATTGGGCAATAAACTGCACTTGTGAAGACCTGTTGAGTGAAGTGAAGTCATTGTTGTGGCTGATGATGGCACTGCCTGATTGGCACCCGTGCCAGTGGCACATAAAAAGCACCATTCATGCGTGGTCGATGCCAGTGCCATTTGACTGATTTCATGTTGGTGGCACATAAAAAGCATCATTCAAGCATGGTCGATGCCAGTGCCAGCTGATTGGCTCCTGTGTTGGTGGTACATAAAAAGCACCATTCAAGTGTGGTCATTGCCAGTGCCACCTGAGTGGCTCCTGTGCTAGTGGCATGTAAAAAGCACCCACATAGTGGTTGGCATTAGGAAGGGCATCCAGCTGTAGAAACTTTGCCAGATCAGGTTGTAGGAGCTGGTGCAGCCTTCTGGTTTGCCAGTCTTCAGTCAAACCGTCCAACCCATGCTAGCATGGAAAGCGGACATAAAATGATGACGATGATGACAACGATGGGGAGTGGGGTTAAGATTATGTTCTAAATCAAAAAAATTTATTTAATGTCTTTTCAAAATTAGGATGAGATGTCCATAAAATTTACAAAGACTGGAAGGTTTTGTTATAATGAAAAATCCCAGTTTTTGGAAGTCACAAGGCTTAAAATTACACACTAAGCTTTTATTTATAGACTCTTAAAAATTTTATTGGTTTAGTCAAGAGAATGGTGCCAGTGACCATTGTAAGTATTCTAAGACCAAATTAAAATTTTAAAAAGAAAAACAAAGAGCAATAATACTTGAAATCAAGTTAATTTCTTTCTCTTGTTTAAGAAAAATGTTGATTTAGTACCAAATTCTGTTTATCTTAATTTTTTCTCTTTTACTTGCTTCAGTCATTTGAGTGCAGCCATACCGGGGCATAACCGTGAAGAATTTTTAGTTGAATGTATCAATCCAAGTACTTATTCTTTAAAAACCTGGTACTTATTCTCTTAGTCTCTATTGCTGGACTGCTAGATTATGGGGATATAAACACACTAGAACCAGTTGTCAAGCACCGGTGGGGGACAGACAGACACAAAGACATACAGATAAATACAAATACAATGGGCTTCTTTCAGTTTCCATCTACCAAATCCACCCACAAGGCTATAATAGAAGACACTTGCTTAAGGTGCCAAAGGAGAAACATAATGTCTATAACAGTCTCTACAAGCAAACATGTATGGATTTCTTGGTTGGTTTGCGGCTGTCCTGGGCAGGTACAGCTCACGGAAGTATGAAGTGAATCGGTGTGCATGAACAGACTTTCATTAGTTTGCCGGGTGGAATTCAAATACTATTCATGTACAAGAAGGCAACAGAGAGCTTCCTGCAAGACACCTTTCTCTGTGGTGCTTTGATCACCCAATGCAGTCACAGTTGCAATTATACAACCCTACCATTCCTACGTTGAAATTGAAGATAAAAGATTAAAAAAGAATGTAGAAAACTAATTTTAGTTATCTTTTCATAAGATCTGTCTAGACTCAGTGTGAAAGGACTTAACAACAACAACAACAACAACAACAACATATTATGTAAAGAACAGAAGCAGTACTTCAGAGAAGGAGAGGTTAAGAAATGCCTTTTGAGGGAAGAAAAAAATATGACAGAGGTGGGAGTGGGGGAAAACTGTCATTTTTGGATCCTGGGATGACAGTTTTTGTTGAGAAGAATAAAATAAAATAAATAAAAGCAGTGATTTTCAGAGACAGCTCTGAACAATACTAGTTTCATTGTGAAAATATAATAGGTTTTTCAATAGGATATAAAGAGTAAAAAAGAAATAAATAAATAAAATGGTTGTGATTGAGACTAAAATAACTGTAAAGAAAACATTTTTGTTTTTCTTTATTTTGTTATTACTTTAAATTTAAATACATTCGTATTATAGTATTTATTGCTTTGTTATATACAAGATTTGAAATACTGACTCAATTTCAATTCAGGTACATTAAAAAGCATTTTTCTAACAGCAAGTTCAACCAAAGTTTGAAACCTGAACTCTCACTAATCACTTTTCAACTTAGTCATGGGCCTCAACTTTCAGCATAGGTGCTTTTGCTTTTTGTTTTTTTCTTGCATGACAATATTTCCTTTTTTTTTTTTTTTTATACCGAGTTTGCTAATCAAATCTTTATTGGGACTCCAATGAGTACCTAGATCAACTGTGTTAGTTATTGAGGCAATGATAAAAAGCAACCACAGATAAAAGCCTCAACAGGCTTTTCCAGAAAATAATCCACAAAGGTGATTCTCAGAAAAGTGTAGTGCAACCTCAGTATCAAGTAACTAATTTACATAAGACTTACCCAACACTACTATAAATACATAAACTTACTTCCCACAGACCTCTACACATCTCTATACACTGAAAAACTGTCCCACTGACGTGTTAATAGATCTGCTCCCACTAAGGTGGTGAGCTGGCAGAACTGCCAGCATGCCTGGCAAAATGTTCAGCAGCATTTCATCCGTCTTTATGTTCTACTGAGGTTGACTTTGCCTTTCATCCTTTCAGGGTCGATAACATAAGTACCAGTTGTGTACTGGGACTGATGTCACTAACTTACCCCTCCCTCGAAATTGCTGGCCTTGTGCCATAATTTGAAATCAATATATCTAATTCCACTAACAATTTAATTCAAACATTCTTATACATGCATTACTGAATGTATACATATATACACTGTATACTTTCATTTATTAAAAGACATTTTAACTGTTCGTCTGAATATATCCTCAGGATATTGCCTGAGTTGGTAGCAACCCAATGACTCTTGTATGCATTAACAAGCAAAAGATATTCTTATATCCTGAAAAAGCGTAAACTTTGACAAAGTGCTGATGCTGCCTTAACTGCTGCAGAAAAGAAAAACAAATGCGCTACACGCCTGGTCAGGAATGCTGCCAGCATGGCTGCTGCGCGAGCTTCCCACACTTTACAACAGAGACATACTATGCTGCAGACTTCCATTCAACAAAGAACTAATAGATGAGGATTTCCAACATGGCACCTGTACCAGTGGAGCACTAAGAACACCGTCTGAACGTGATCATTGCCAGAGCAGCTGTCTGGCTTCCATGCCAGTGGCACGTAAATAGCACCATTTTAAGTGTGGCCGTTGCCAGTACTGCCTGACTAGCCCTTGAGCCGGTGGCATGTAAAAGTACCCACTACACTCTCGGATTGGTTGGCGTTAGGAAAGGCATCCGGCTGTAGAAACTCTGCCAAACCAGATGGCTACACCAGGCTGGAGCCTGGTGTAGCCATCTGGTTTGCCAGTCCTCAGTCAAATCGTCCAACCCATGCTAGCATGGAAGGCGGACGTTAAATGATGATGATGTAGTATGAAAGATTACATAAACTGAAATAAACTTTATATTGTAAAAGATTGAAAAGTTTAACCTTACAAAATCTATTAAACATGTTGTAAAATATGAGTATTCTGCAGGGTCTGATGTTTGCCTTGTTTTTCAGATGATGAACAAAGAATTTAATGGCACAGTGGTGAAGAAGGAGTCCAAAGAAGACGGACAGTTAAAAGTTACTGTTGATTCAAAATGTCCCATCTTCAAGTAAATACATATGACATGCTTTTCTTGTTCCTTGTGTGTGCGTCTATGTGTATATACGTAGGTGCTTATTTGTGCTTGTGTGAATATATATATGTATGTATGAGTGAAGTTCCATGGCTGAGTGGTTAGAGCATTGGGCTCACAATCATGAGGTAGTGAGTTCGATTCCTGGACTGGGCTGTGTGTTGTGTTCTTGAGCAAGACACTTTATTTTTCCTGTTGCTCCAGTTCACTCAGCTGTAGAAATGAGTTGTGGCGTCACTGGTTCCAAGCTGTATCGGCCCCTTTGCCTTTCCCATGGAAAATATCTGGACATTTTTTTCAGGACAGTGGATTGGCAAATGTTGAGGAATTGAGAACATGCATGGGGAACTGTGATGGATGGTGTGTTTGTGTGAAATTATCGTAGCATCTGGGAAGGCAGCGAAATCGAAGTCAACCTTGTTTTTCATTTATTCGAGATTTGGTATGAAAAAAAAGTACCAAACCAGTGAAGTAAGTTAGCAAAACTGTAAGAACATCAGAATGGATTCTTTTTTAGTGTTCTGGATTTTACATTCTGAATTCAAATCTAATTGAAAGTTAGACATTATCTGTCTCCCATTTTATCATCTCACCCGATACCTTGTGTACCTTTAGCTGAGTCCACTCTTTTGCAAGTACTTGGATCAGATTTCTGGTTTGAGGATACCTTCTCTCTCTTTCACTTGTATTTGAGGCTCTCTGAAGGGCTTCCTGGGCACAGCTTTCCTTCCTGAGTAAAAGGCCAGAAACATGAGGGTGTCCACATTATTAATCGCAAATAATTGGTCTGGGGTCGGAAAGGGTTGGTTTTATTTGCAATTTTATTCAGAGAGTATGGTTGATTTTTGTTGATGTTTGGTTCAGTCTTTTCTGGTTTGAACTGAAAAGCTTATTTCATCTTTTTCTCCTTTTAGGGGTCTGGCAAGTGAGCAGCAAGTGTTGCTGACTCATGGTGACAGCATTGACAAAATAGCAGATGGATTCAAAGCTGTGGCACATTCAGGGAATATTACTGCTGGTGAGTGTGTTGACAATATATATGTGTGTGTAAATAGTCTTTTATTCTTTTAGTCATTTGACTGTGGCCTTGCTGGTGTACTGACTTACAGGGCTTTAGTCGATGAAATCGACCCTAAGACTTATTCTTTGTAAGCCTAGTACTTATCCTATTGGACTTTTGCCAAACTGCTGTTATGGGGACAGCATTAGTTGTCAAGCAATGGTTGGTGGGATAAACACAAAAATAAAGACACACACATATATATATATATATATATGTATACACGACAGGCTTCCTTCAGTTTCCGTCTACCAAATCCACTCACAAGGCTTTGGTTGGCCCAAGGCTATAGTAGAAGACACTTGCCCAAGGTGCCACGCAGTGGGACTGAACCAGGAACCATATGGTTGAGAAGCAGGCTTCTTCACACAGCCACACCTACGCCAGTTATATATATTTTTCATTTTCTACTTGTTTCAGTTATTAGACTGTAGCCATGCTGGGGCACCACCTAGAAGAATTTTTATTCAAATGTATCGACCCCAATACTTATGTATTTTAAAGCTTGGTAATAATTCTATTAGTCTCTTTTGCTAAACCACTAAGTTATGGAGTGGTAAACACCTACACGTTGTCAGACAGTAGTAGTGGTGGTGGTGGAGGTAAGCACATACACAAAGACAGACAGACAGACACACACACACACACTGTTACATCTGAGTTACACTGTAAAGTGTAACTTGGATGTAACAAAAATATCCTTATTTTTGTTTTTTTTTCTTTGATATTTTCAAGTTTTATTTTATATATTTTCTTTTCCTTAATTTCCAGATTTCATTTTTTTGTTTGTTTTTCTTATGAAGTTTTGTTTAACTCTAGGTCAACACTGATTGAGCACACCTATGATCAAAAGCATTCTAACTATGGTCATCCTGCCAGTTTTTTCCTTTCCAGACACATTATTCAGTGTCACATTTTTCTTTAAGACAGTAGGATGTGATTTAAACAAACAATTTGGTTGCTATTTCTAGCAAGTTGAGTGACCTACATTGAGGCCTTACTTGTTAGTTTGTTTGGCTCTTCTTGTTTCTGTAATTATTGTTGTTGTTGTTCTGTAGCTATCAGCAACGAGAAGTCCCAGCTGTACGGTGTACAGTTTCACCCCGAAGTTGACCAAACTGACTGTGGCAAGCAAATGCTGCAGAACTTTCTGTATGATGTGGCTGAATGTAAAGGAACGTACACCATGAAGTGCCGTGAGACATCTTGTATAGATTACATATGTTCGACAGTGGGATCACACAAAGTACTGGTAGGTACCCCTCGTGTTTATTCTGCCTTGTATACATATACTATGTGGAGGCGCAATAGCCCAATGGTTAGGGCAGCGGACTCGCGGTCATAAGATCGCGGTTTCAATTCTCAGACCGGGCGTTGTGACTATTTATTGAGTAAAAACACCTAAAGCTCTACAAGGCTCCAGCAGGCGATCGTGTACTCTTTCACCACAACTTTCTCTCACTCTTACTTCCTGTTTCTGTTGTGCCTGTATTTCAAAGGGCCAGCCTTGTCACAATCTGTGTCACGCTGAATCTCCCTGAGAACTACGTTAAGGGTACACGTGTCTGTGGAGTTCTCAGCCACTTGCCCGTTAATTTCAAGAGCAGGCTGTTCCGCTGATCAGATCAACTGGAACCCTCGACGTCGTAACCGACGGAGTGCTTCATTGAATATCTGTTTTCCATGCTGGCATAGGTTGGATTGTTTGAGAGGAGCTGGCCAGCCAGAGAGCTGCACCAGACTCTAATTGTCTGCTTTGGCTTGGCTTCTATGGCTGGATGCCCTTCCTAAAGTCAACCACTTTACAGACTGTGCATACTGGGTACATTTTGTGTGGTGCTAGCTTGTAACAAAAATAGCTTAAAATACATATACTCATAAATATCAGTCAATCATGTTTATATTAACTCATATATGTGTGTGTAGATGCCAGTACACATTTGTGTATCTCAATACACACACACACACACACACACACACACACACACACACATCCACAATAAATTAGTGAGTGAGATATACACACACACACACACACACAGAAATGGTGAAGTGACTAAACTGTCGTCTAAATTACACAAAAATATAAATAACACTGACATCTCATTTTAAGATATATTTACCAAAATTGCATGCAAATTTCTTGAAATATGAAAGAGTAAATCTATTCAATAAAATCACCATTGGCTTCAACCACGACCTGCAGATGACTTTGGGATCTCCTGGCACTCCTCCAGACAGTCTCCTTGTTTAAGTTGATCAATGCTGACAATCCTCGCCTTCAGTTCATCTTTGATGTTACAAGGAGTTTTGTGGGTCTCTTGCTCAACTGTGCCTCACACATAATAATTAAGAGGGTTGCAGTCTGTGGAGTTAGGTGGCCAGATGTTAGGGGCGATGTGGTCATAGAAATTGTCTGTACTCTAATTCCAAATGCAGGAACTAATGTCTCATCAGGCAGTGAAGCAGCTTTATAGGTGTCTTGGCTCATTCCACCACAATACCAGAGCTTCTTAGGAGTCATTCACCAATATAGGAGACAAAACTCCTGTACAAGAGCACATGCTTTGAGACAGATTTTGTGACACTTGGCCAATTGTTTGTCATACTCAATGATCAATATTGCTGTACCACACACACACAGAGTAGCATATACAATGTGTGTGTGTGTATGTATGTGTGAATACTAGTACTTATAGCCTGAAAAAGCAAATTGCATGTCATATACACTATTTGAGAAAACATAGGAGTGGCTGTATGGTAATTAGCTTGCTTACCAACCACATGGTCCCGGGTTCAGTCCCACTGCGTGGTACCTTAGGTAAGTGTCTTCTACTATAGCCTCTGGCCGACCAAAGCCTTGTGAGTGGATTTGGTTGACGGAAACTGAAAGAAGTCCGTCGTATATATATATATATATATATATATATATATATATATATGTGTGTGTGTGTGTGTGTGTGTGTGTGTGTGT
>JARUKP010000889.1:0-10360 GCA_029874955.1 Octopus insularis
TGTGTGTGTGTGTGTGTGTGTGTGTGTGTGTGTGTGTGTGTGTGTGTGCGTGTGTGTGTGTGTGTGTGTGTGTGTACGCGTAAGCATATAAACTAGTTCTAAAACCTTTGTCAGAGATGAATGCAGTGGCTGTACTGCCAAATAATGTTTGTCGCCATTTCAACATGGCTGTTCCACCCGAACGAACGCCACTACGATTTTTTAACTTCCCTCCACCCACAAGAGCATATTTCTTCTAACAGGTGTGCATCGTTAACCAGCTAGTGGAAATGCCGTCTTGGGGTTAAAAGATTGCAAGTGGCGTCCGTTCGGACGAAACAGCCATGTTGGAGTAGCGACTAACATTACTATACAGTCCCGAATAGGACGCTTGGATTTACCAAAATTAAGGAATGGAACAGGTAGCAGAACCTCGGAATTAAAAATTACCAAAACTAGGGGTAACCCGCTTGCTACTCATCGACCTGAAGTTATCTTAGTCAAATGAAGTTTACATTATCATCAAAGGATCTTATGTTAACTCGAAGGAGATTTCATCGGAAAAGTTGGGGCTTTTTTTTATTCCCAAACACAGCAACCCTTGAAGTATAAAATAACTTTTTTCAGCTTATCTAACCTTGATACTCTTTTACTTGTTTCAGTCATTTGACTGTGGCCATGCTGGAGCACCGCCTTTATAGTCGAGCAAATCGACCTCCTGGACTTATTCTTTGGAAGCCTGGTACTTATTCTATCAGTCTCTTTTTTTGCCGAACAGCAAGGTTACGGGGACGCAAACACACCAGCATCGGTTGTCAAGCGATGTTGGGGATGACAAATACAGACACACAAACATACACACATACACACACACACACACATACATATATATATTTATATAAAGGGCATTACTAGAAAAAATAATAATAATGCCACACGCTGGACTTCGCAAAAAAACCACATTTAGTACACTGGCTTCTTGATAAAATTCTTGTAAAAGAGTTTTATCCCCTTTTGAATTTTTATATATATATATATATATATATATATATATAAAATTAACTGAGTTTGCTTTCTGACTTGAGTTTCACGCCACTGCGATCTTCAGGCAAGAACTGATACAACTCGATATTGGTGGTGTATTTATATCCTTTGGTGTATGGTCTAGTGGCTGTGTTTGTTTATTGCTCTGTCTTTTTATACTTATTGATTAGGGGAGGTGTTTTTCTGGCTTCATAATTGATTGTTTATGTTATTTTCCTTGTAACGTGGTATTTGGATTTCTTGCAATCATAAATAAGAGTGTATGTTATTAATTTGCTTGAGATATGTGAGTGAGTTGATGAGCTGATGATGATACGAGTTTTCTTTTTTTTTTTCATGTGTGCGTGTGTAAAGTTGTAAATAGATATTGTTTTATATATGGATTGTACCTATTTCTTTATAGATGATAGATTTAATTCTTCATCCAATTGTACACAACCACTTAACTTTTGGGAGAGTCCACTGTATCATAAGCATTTGGAACAGGTCTCAAGTTAACCCATCATCTTCGTGTATCGCTGCCTAAAGCATCATCTCATGAATTGTTGTTTCTTCTTCCCGCAACACATCATGGATGCTAAAGTTCCACTTTTATAACGTCATAAAAATGTTTTCCTAACCCTATGCCTATCCAAAGCATTTTCATAAGTTTATCCTAAACGTCCATGCTTGTTTTTAGACTTTTAGGTAGTCCTTGTTTCATATGTTTTAATATAAAGCATTCCTTTCATAAGTCCCAAGTTATTCTGGTGATTAAAAAAATAATTGAGAATGTGTATCATATACATTGTATGGACACCAGAGAAATATGTTCTGTATATCACATGTGATACACAGAACAGGCAAAAGGTTAACGTTGAAATACCTACTTCGCTCTTGGTTTTGTCTAATATCTAATTATTTCTTTCCCAGGTCAAATCCACGGTGACCTCAATGATTTGAACATTTTAGTTGAGGAGCGCCATTCATCTATTAAACTAGAATCCAATAATCAAAGCATAACATCGCAAAAGGATAAACCAGATTTCGTTATATCAGGAATAATCGATTTTGCCGATGCCAGTTTTTCATATTTTATATTTGACATTGCCATAGCTATAACTTACATGATGATTAACAGCAAACTGGTCGATGCAATCGATGTCAGTGGCCATACATTAGCTGGCTATTTGTCGGAATTTCATATGAACTCAACTGAACGTAATGCTTTGCATTTGTTAATCTGTAGTCGATTATCCCAGTCTTTGGCAATTGGTTGGTACACCTATGTAAAAGATCCTTCTGATGATTATCCCTTGGTAACAGCTGCCACTGGCTGGCCTCTCCTTCGCAGTATTTGGAAGAAACCAAGAGATGAAATTGAAAAGGAATGGGATATCATCATTAAATCTTACGAAGAACACTGAGATGGCAAAATAATTACAATATACGACAAACTGCTTAACGCTGTTTCACCACGTCCTTATAACTTTTTAATTCAAATTCCACCAAGGTCCACTTTGCCTTTCATTCTTCCGAAATTTATAAAATACGCACCATTGAAATGCTGAGGGTCAACCAACTCATTCATATTCTTTTTTCTGATTTGTCTCTGGACTGCGACCATACTGGGGTACTGCTTTCGACGGTTTTAGTTGATTGTGTCGACCCCTGTAATTGTTTCAGAATAGTAATAATGTTTTATCGCTCTATCGTTATCGAATAGCTATGCTTTGGATAGAAACGTCCTTTCATATCAAAAATTCATCTAATAGAGATCGATAAACACACGTGCGTGTGCCGAAATTGCCAAATCTCCTCTATGTTGTTTTTTTCTTTTTATTCCTCGAGAAACATTATTTTTCCATTAAAATAAAAGTCAATTATCTAAAAATAAAAAGTCTTATTTTTATTAACTTCATGTCATTGGAATAACAAAATAAATATATGTGCGAAATAAAATATGTAGATATTTATATAGATAGATAGATAAGATATATTTGTGGATATATATATATATATACATGCAAACATATTTATATGTATATATGTATATTCGTATACGCATGTATGTGTGTCGGTGCGTAGGCAAATTGTGTATCAGCTGATATACATATCTCTCTTTCTTTCTGAATCTCTCTCTCTCTGTCCCTGCTTCTCTCTGTCTCCCCCTCATTTTCTTCTCACCCCCTCTCTCTCTCTTTGTCTATATTCCAATATGGCTGTATCAAATACTTCAGCGGTGATTTGTATTTCCCACTTTGGACATCAAATTTCTAATACACTTATCGTGATTTTGTTTGTTTTTTCTTTACCTGTTTTATTTTTTCATTATTTACAAAATCTCATATGCATTTTAAAATCTTTTTTGCCTGTCATAATCTCCGCCTTAAGTGAAATTATTATTTTTTCCGTGACGAATACATTTCGCGTATATACACTTCATAATGTAAATATGTAGATATGAGAAAAATATTTTTCTATTCGTTCGCTTACTTCTAAGTTTCACACACAATGGACAACTAAAAACTCTTCGATGTACACCCAAGAGTCCCCTACACTAGTTCATTGTAAATTTAGACCCCTTATTCGTTGTAATTATGCATAAGGGCCATATTGGGTGCCTGAATATGTGAAGCTCTAAGCTCAACGGAGAAACATAATTTAAAGCTAAACTACAACCTAACAATGAATTATTCTTGTAGACAACAGTTCCCTATCGTTTCGTGAACAGCTATAGCTTCAAGTGAAGTTCTTTTCTAAGGGCAGGTTACTCCTCTTTTTGCTTGTTGTAGTTAATACCTTTTACAAACAAGTTCTCTTTTTAGAAAGACAATATATATATCGAAGGATGAGAAAAGTATCTACGGCAGAGCCTAGCGAGAATCATATAACTATGATTTCTCATACGTACATACATACATATATAACGATAAATTTTCACAAGAAGCTAGAAATACTATGTTTCCCAGAGAAAGAGCTAAAGAAACTGACGCAGGTTCTCCAAATCCACTCGATTGAAAATTAGTAAACCATTCCAATTAATTTTTTTTTTAAATCTGAGATTTTTACGTGTAAGCATACAAACACTTGGATGTCTGCATCGACAGCACAAACAAAACTGCACCTGAACCTCATATTTACAAACACCAGGAACTCCTTTCACTCAGAAATCTTGTTACTTCTTGAGCAAACGGCTTGAACTCTGTAAAGAACTTACGTAAAACTCACAAATGATATACACATATACAATATATGCATATACAGGGCTGCACAAAATAATGGAAACACCTAGCATCATAGCATCATATTTTTGAAATATCTATAAAACCGTCAAAAGCTTGTTTATTTTTATGTTTTTTTTATTTATTGTTAGTCTTGCTTATGTTTTGCTAAAATTGCTGTTTGTTTTCAGATATCATCAGAAAAAGGTAATTAAAATTCATTAAGATGAGATTTCTATCGGACTTTCAAAGAGGTCAGATTGTTGGTGCTCGTATGGCAGACACTAGCGTAACTAAAGCAGCCAAAATGTATCTGTGTATCAAGAAGTACTGTCTCGAAAGTAATGACAGCCTTTGAGAAAGAGAGAAAAAAACCTCCTCGTCGAAACAAAACTCCGGAAGAAAACCAAATCTTTCAGATAGGGACCGTCGGACTCGTACGCGAACTATTACAAAGGATCACAAAAGTACAGCTCCCAAAATTAATGACCACTTCGAGAACTCAGTTTCCACAAAAACTGTTCGCCGGGAGCTACACAGAGCTGGATTTGACCGGAGGGCTGCAATCAGAAAACCACTACTTTCAAAACAAACGTTGCAAAGCGCTTAGGGAGGAGTAAAAACCTACAAAATTGATCCGTAAAGCAGTGGAATAACGTTATTTTCTCGATGACGTGGTACATGTAATGTATTAGCAGACGCTCAGGGAAAGAAAGAAAGATAGTTTAACGTTTCGAGCAGACGCTCTTCTTCGGAAATAGAGAAAACTCCAATAGAGGGGAAGACGGTGGAAGAAAATCGCCAACAATTCGCATGTGGTTACCATATATATAGTGAGAAGGAAAGAGAGAGAGAGATAGATGAATATATATCAATACAAATATATACACATGTATGATGTGTTATATATATGTGTGTGTGTGTGTGTGTTGTACTATGTGTTTTCCTGTCTTCATATTGCATGGTAGTTGTAAACAAGTGTCATTGTCATGCAGTGTTATTCATTTTCAATCTTTCATGAAAACATCTCCAGCCATGGGGAAATTATTACTTTGCTTGAAAAACAGAAAAAGGCACCTGGTCCTTGAAAATCTGCCTCAACAAATTCTATCAGACCCAAGGCAGCATCGAAAAATGAACAGAATGATGATGATGATGATATTTTTCAAAGACAGTATAATGATTTGGTTGCTCTCTTGTGAAATTTAATTTTACGAGGGAAAAAAAGAAAGGATTAACAAACATATATAATGATTTTAATGGGTGCATTCCCTTGAGACACAGAACGTATTTTAAAGATTCTGCAAACATAAAACGTTTGGAAAAAGCAGTTTTAAATTGTCAATACAAAAATTAGATTGAACTTCTTGAAAAAGAAAGATAGGAAGAAAAAAAAAAGAGAGAAAAAAAATGCTTCAACAGATTTAGTGACATCTAATTAGTCCTGATATAGTAGTTCTTTAATTCAGTAAAACAGACAAGACAGACAGCAGTCAAGCCATTGTTTTGCAATTGTATAAAATACCTTAATATTTTTTTTGTTTTTGTTTTTAAAGTCTTTTTTTCTGTCACTCTCTCTCATTTTTTTTTTTTTTTTTAATTTATTTCTGTCAAATAACCACCACCAATGTCATGTTTGCTGGGTCATAGGTGATTGGTCAAGTGATTAGTTATAACAATGCCAAAACAGATTTTGAAAGCTAAATGCAAAATTGGATAAATGCCTTATCCATTTGTCGTCATCGTTCTGTCTTTTATGTCAGTTCTCCAGCAGCAGTTAGATTATTCACAGAAGAAACTTCAGATTTTAGTGTCAACATAATTTCCTTTGACAATGTGCAAAGTGAAAATTCTTGTTGGGTAGCAATGGAGGTTTTAGTGCAATCTTTTTTTTTCATTTTATACTGAAACTAGTAAGCAAAATTGTTGTTAACTACAGGTTTCCAGTGGGCCAATCATTGTATTTCTGACAGACAAGGAAGTATATGTAATTCAAAAGAGAACAAATATCTCAAATATATTTCATTCATTAAGCAATGGTTTTTCTATTTTCCTTCACAATGCTTAAATATTTTACTACTATACAAAGTGAAAGATATTGAGTGTATGTCCTGAGTATGACTATACAAAGATATTGTATGCCTTGAGTATGACTATACAAAGATATTGTATGTCTTGAGTATGACTTTACAAAGATATTGTATGTCTTGAGTATGACTATACAAAGATATTGTATGTCTTGAGTATGACTAATCTGCATTTGATAGTGGGACCCTGGTTTGGGAGTTTGACTTCTTAGGCACAACTGTTCTCAGCTCTACTCTGACCTAGAGTAGTTACACCTTTCAAGGTCTCAACTATGGATTTAATTAGCATATTATAGTTTGCATACCTATGCATATGAAGATTGGATCTGGCAGACTTCATGGAAGAAATCTTCAAGGCTCAGCAGAGGGAAAGGCAGCAGCAGCAGCAGCAACGCATTGAGGAGCACAGAGTGTAAGATGAGGCAAGTAAGACATCTTGGTCTGGTCATCTACTGCACCTAGCCCCAGCCTCAAATGTGTTGACCCGGTTATTTGGGTTAATTCATGGCACATTCATTCCAAATAAGTCCTATAAATCCACCCCCACCACTAGATCAGTTCCAGCTGCACTTAGAACTTGTGAAAGTAAAAACAAATTTTTTTGTTTTGTTTTGGTTTTAAATACCAGAATTTGAAGGAAGCATTTTACATTAAAATTTATAAGGAGGCAGAATATGAAGAGGGAATTAAAAAAAAATGTGATGATGGAGTAAATAAGGGGAGAGATAAGGAAGAGGAAAGATAAGGAGAAAAAAGGGAAAGGAACAGGAGGGAATAAGATGTGGGGTGATAAGATGGTGGGGGAATAAGACAGAGGAAGGTAAAGATGGGAGGAGGGGGAATAAGAAGGGGGTAACAAGATGAGGGAGGAAATTAGATGAGGGGAAAATAAGATGAAGGGAGGTGAAGGGGGGGAATAATAAGGATGAGGGGGAATAAAAAAAAGTGGTGGGGAGAAAAAGGCAGAAATAGAAGAAAGAATAGCAGAATAAGAAGACAGAAGGTAG
The DNA here is from genome assembly GCA_029874955.1 of Octopus insularis. Taxonomy (NCBI): domain Eukaryota; kingdom Metazoa; phylum Mollusca; class Cephalopoda; order Octopoda; family Octopodidae; genus Octopus; species Octopus insularis. Next base: position 7,321 of record JARUKP010000889.1, read on the forward strand.
AATACCATGGGAGAATAACAAGGCAGAATAATAAAACAAGAGACAATAAAAATAAGAAAACAAATTAATAGGGAAAGAATAATAAAAGAGAGTCATGGAAACAACAAAGAAACAATTTAGAGAGAAGAAGAAGAGAAGAAAGAAAATAAATAGCAAATAAGCTTGCTTGAACTTAATGAACAATTAAATGTACTCTTTCTTCTCTGTTAGGTGAAAGTTTAGTTACAATGAAGTCTTTGAATGAAGAGCAACTTGCAAGTAACAGAACACTTTCCGATTCTTCCAACAAGAGAATGATATCGTTATACATACACTGATGTCTTTCACAACGATTAGCTGACCTCTTACATCAGAGAATCATCATAAAAGCTAACAATGATAACAATTCAGGATGATGATGACGATGATGATGATGATGATGGTGATGATGATGATGATGATGGTGATGATGATACTTCGTGGCAGTTAAGTATGTGTATAATCAAACCACAAACAGATATATACATATACTCATACACACGTACAGATATATACATGCACTCATATACACATACATGCACACACAGAAAACCGTAGAAGGACTGTCATGCTGTGTGTGACTGAAATATGGGCAATAAATTCAGATTGGATATTAAATTGCAACAAAGGCTGTGGAAGGCCGAACACATGATTATAAGCATAGGACAGCAAAGGTATATGACGGAAAATGTTAATGAATTGAAGTATAGGGAAGAACAATGCTGTAAGTATAGTCAGTAATAAAAGTTTTGGTTAAAGAAATAGCCAGAGTGGTTCCGAAACATTGGACACCACAGGTGAAATAACCCATCGCAGGGAACCTCTTCGTGATCGCTCAACTTACTGAAAATAGCAGAGAAATCATCCCTGTCTCTTAAAATAAAAAGGGAAGAAAAAGCACGAATGTAATCCTAGATACATTGTTTCGAAACTTCGGGATGTTTGATCGATTCAAATCTGAACAAAAAGGTCAACCAACAGATTCTCTTGTCCTAAGCCAGCAAGGTTTTTTTTTTCTCTCATAATAGAATGAACTTCACAACCACCTTTCCGAAGTTTTATATCTGCGTTAAAAAAGAAAAAATCAATCTATCCTTTCATCTCCTTTTTTATTCTTTTGTCTGTCTCTCAAACTTTCCATCTATCTATCTATCTACCTACCTATCTATCTATAAGTCTTTCTCTTTCACTTCATAAGCACTCATAATCTTATGTATTTCTTCTCTTTCACCCGGTATCATTCATTATAAAGTCCTCCTCTCTCAATCTTTCACACACACAGACACACTTCTATTTGTATTAACTCTCTGTTCTTCATTCGTTGTCTCTCGTTGTCTCCATGTCCACCACTCACATTCACACAAATATCTGCGTAAAATCCACTGTCCAGACGAAACATAACCAGACACAAAGCTTGATACTGGTTAGGTCAGTAGGTACTGACATAATGTTTAGGGAGCTGTTTTCAATCTCCTCACTAACCCTATCCTTCCCTCAACTAATCAACCAATTATTCGGCCAACCGACACAATCTACGCTGCCAATAGTTGGCGGTCTCTCTCTCTCTCTCTCTCTCTCTTTCTCTCTCTCTCTCTGTCTTTCTCTCTCTCTTTTTCTCTCTCTCTTTCTCTCCCTCTTTCTCTCTCTCTCACACACGCATTTATTCTCAAACAACCACACTCATGCACACAATTTCTCTCTCTCTCTCTCACTCTCACACTCATTCCCACACGCATACACTTTCTCTCACTTACACACTCACTCTCTCTCACACACTCTATCCCTATTATCTTTCTATCTATTTATACATATACATACTCAAACTATCGTTGTCTTTCGTTACTCATTATATGTCCTTTGACGTTCACACACAGACGCAATCACTCTCTTTCTGTCTTTATGTTTCCTTTGTCTTTTCCTCTCTTACAAACCTAACATTGAGAAATACTAAACACCCCCTCATCACACATACTCAGTGTCTTGTCTGTCAGACTCCTGTTTTATATTGAGAAACAGGAACGCATTTTCCCTTTAAGAATTCTTATTCTTTAGTGCTTGCTTTCACTCTTTCTTTCTCTCTCTTCCTCTTTGTAGTTCGCTCTCTCTCTCTCTCTCTCTCTCTCTCTCTCTCTCTCTCTCTCTCTCTTTCATTCTCTTTTGTCTGGTTCCACACACAGCAAAACATATACTCTCTCTCCCTCTCTCTTTCTCCAATCCTTCTCTCTATAACCCTTTTTTTTTTTATCATTCTTTCACACCTCACACAACGCAGTATCTCTTTTTACTTGGTGTGACGTCATATTTTAATATCGACCTTTAACATCGTTAATAAATGCGGAAGATTTCTGAGATCAAAGCAATTACTCAGTCCCTACCACCTCTCCCAGATATCCCCACTCCGCTTTTACCTTAGTGAACCCACCACCCACCTCCACGCCTTCTTCCCCACGTAAACCCACTACTTATACATTTCGGTATCTTCTTGGACCATACTTCAGCGAACTCTCTCCTGGCCCCCCGAGGGCTTGCGGTGATAGTTATGTTTAACAGTGATAATGGTGTTGGTTATATGGTGGTGTGTGTAAGATGTGTTGTGGGATTCAAAGTGTAGTTAACGACATTTTTTCATGTAGTAAATGAGGTTTACTTGATGTATACAAGAAACACCCAGACGTACAGCTTCTCCACTTTCTCTTTCCCAATTGCTGGTTCGGAAAAACACTCAATTGACATGAATATACACATCAAACAAATTCACGCACCGCACTCACGCTATTCCTCCCACAAACTCTTTATGTGTATGTGTACATGCACGCGTGTGTGTGTGTGTGTGGTGTACATTTTTATTTATAGTTCTCTATATATTTATATTCATACATAATATACATACATGCATGTATACTTTTGTATATTTATATTTATGTATTTATTTACTTATATTCTCTCTATTTATTTATCTATCTACACACACACACACACACACATATATATATATACTATATATACACATATACAGGAAGAG
>JARUKP010000890.1:0-10358 GCA_029874955.1 Octopus insularis
TGCCAAATCAGATTGGAGCCTGGTGTAGCCATCTGGTTTCACCAGTCCTCAGTCAAATCGTCCAACCCATGCTAGCACGGAAAGCAGACGTTAAACGATGATGATGATGAATCATTTTAATGCCCCATTTTCCATATTTGTATGGGTCAGACGATATTTTTTTAAGGCAGCCTTTTTACAACTGAGTGCTCTTCCTATTCAGTCTGTAGCTATCATAAAAGTGCTTCCCCATGGGACTGAACCCAAAATCATGTGGTTCAGAAGTGAATCTCGAAACCACACAGCTATGCCTAGAAATGGTCAACATGCACATAAGGAAGGGCTGAAAGAATTTTAGGGAGCTGTTATCTCTTTAATCAAACAAGAATTTCTCAGTATGAGACAAGTGGAACAAGTATGGTAAGAGGATATGGACATCAGATACAAAAGATCTGTAAAGGCTAGAGAAAGAAATTTGTCAAGTATGATCTTATATAAGTACAACATTAAGTTACATGAAAAGCAGAGCACAAGTGTGCAACAAGTGCAACAGGATATTAAAAATACAAATTAATAGAGAAGCTGATATGATGGACAACTGACACAAATGGATGAAATACTAAGATAAACTGTCATGCACAGACAGTGGAAGAAATCTATGCTTGAGAAAGACAAATAAAGACAAGAAATGGCATGATGATACCAGACCTCAGGATGAGAGATCTCCCAGACTTAATAAAGCATCGAAAGTGACTACATACTGTACACAGATCCACTCAACCCATGGTTGGAAAAAAATGGGTCACTAAAGCTAATGATAATAATACTGATGATAATGCAAATAACAGCAAGTTTCATACAGAAATTCAAAATTATTGGTGGCATTTTACTCAAATTTTCGTGAAAATTAAAACCCAACTTTCTGAACTAAACAGTTTTGCATATCTCATCCATCATAGTCTGTCATACTAAAAAATTGATCTTGTTGTTTCTGAATCCACCTTTTTTGCATTTTTGCAAAATCCAACTATTATGGTATTATCAAAAGTGCTTGGTCACATAACAAAATTCTATAAAATATTATTGTGCCATTTAAACTACAGTTTCTCCCCCACTAACACCACTACCACCACCACCACCACCACCACCACCAATAAATAGCCATTAAAATTTTTTTAACATATTTGATTGGAAATTCCCTATCAGTATGAAAACTATAACTTACAGAAAAATTGTCTCTTTGGAACCATCCTCATCATCAGCATCTGATGTTAATTTTTCCATGCAAAGGTTAAAATACTGTGCTTAAAATGTGCTGTAATTCTCCATGCAATGAAACTGAACCAGAAACCACATGGCTGGAAAACAAATTTCTTAAACATACAGTCATGCATGTACTTCATAATTTTGATTAATGTTCTTGGTATTTTTTGCAATGTATATCATCTCGAATATGTATTTCTAGGACAGATTCAACTCTGCAATGCAACCATTGTGATTTAACATTTACATTATTACTACACTTTATCATATAAAGTTTGGTTGTCCAGTTGTTTTGTGCATCTGAATTTACAACTTATATAATTTTTGTAAGTCTAACAACTTTATGCAGATGACTGTTTAGTTTCATTTATCATGAGTATAATTTTAGCCAATCAGAAAATAGTAGTCTGTTGCCCTATATTGTTTTTTATTGGTTAGTTAATCAACAGAATATACAATTGTCCTTTTTCTCCCTCTCACTCTTTCATTTAACCAATGATTAGGATTCTATCTCTGCTTCAACAGAATATCTACCAGTTTAAAATCATTATCTACATACATCTATCTTTACTTGCTATCAGTTATCTACTCGTAAATATTTTGTACGCACATAACATTTGCTGCAACACATTCTATTGGCTTAATAAGACAAGAAAATATACAGGACTGCAGCCATGCTGAAGAACAACCTTGAAGAGTTTTGTCAAACAAATCAACTCCAGTACTTTTATTTAAAGTGAGGTACTTGTTCTGTTTGTCTCTTTCGCTGAACCATTAAGTTATGGGGGATATAAACAAACTGACAGCAGTTGTCAAGTGGTGGGGAGGACAAACAGATACACACACAAACACACATTTTATATCATATATCATATATATATATATATATATATATATATATATATATATAAAGTAGCAGACAAACGAAAGAAGGGCACTCAACACATTTTTTGAGAGTTACATGTATGGATCAAGCAGTCTAATTCAAATTCCTTGGACAGGTTCAGGAAGGACTTGGTAAAAATATTCAAAGAGTTCGGCCTGTCCATAACAGTTACCACCAACCTGACTACAGTTGATTTCTTGGACATAACCTTAGACCTAAACACAGGCAAGCACTACCCCTACAGGAAGCCTAATGAAGAAATTGTATACATCCACAGGAGCTCACCCCCACCCCCCCACAGCTGAAATTAGAAACCTGGTTTCAGATATTAGCAAAAGGGTATCTAAACTCTCATCCACTGTTACAATGAGGCTTTGGCTAGGAGTGAATTTTCTGAGAAGTTCACATACATGGACATTCCTCAAACCCCCTCTCCTCACCTGAAGAGAATTAGGAAAAGGAAAATTATCTGGTTTAACCCTCCCACACACACACCAATTTAACCTAAAAGTTTCTACCAACATAGCCAGGTGCTTCCTGTTGTTAAGTAAGAAACATTTCTCCAGAGGCCATAAGTATTACAAACTCTTCAACCCCCATAATGTCATGCTGACCTACTCCTGCTTAGACAACATTGCATCTAACATCATATGCATCAACAGATGTAAAAATGCACCCACTCAAACTCCATCACCTGCCCTCTAGAAGGATCCTGTCTCTTAAGAGCTGTAGTATACAGAGCCACCCTTACACCATCTGATGGCATCACTAGGCACCATACAGATATGACAACCAATAACTTTAAGGGAAAGTACTCCCAGCACATGCACTCATTCAGACCCAGAGATAGAGAACTCCACTTCCCTATTGCGCTTCCTCAGGAGACTCCAAGATAAAACACCTAACATCAAGTGGACTATTGTTGACAAGGCACCATCGTATTCACCTGGTGCCCCTAATTGCCAGCTCTGCCTCCGAAAACTGCATACCTTCTACCAACCCACAATATCCATCAACAAGAAATACAATCTATTCTATTGCTGTTACCAAAGGTGTGCCCTTGTGGTAAATTTCAAACCATTGGCCAACAACCCAGATATACCTCCTTACTACCAGCTGCTTCCCTGCACAGCCTGCACTAAGGGCACCATCACCAACTAACACCCATGAGCAGGACAGAAATCACCAACCTCCAATGCTTCTACCTGCATACTCTCACTCCTTGTACATAACTGCACGAGTTTATATATGTGCACACAAGTCTGCATTACCACCATCTGCATACATATTGATATATACACACTAGTGTGCATACACATGCACATGCCCATATATGTGTTCATGCATGTTCACACACTTATGTACATGTGCATATACTCATGTGTCTGTGTGCATGAGTGGGTACATGCACGCATGTGTTCATATATGTGTATATGCATACATGTACGTGTGTGTGGATGTGTGAATGTACATCTATGCGCACACACACACTTGCATAAATACAGACACACACACATATATACTTGCACATCCACTGCAACCAATTTCCTGTCCACCACGCAGCCGATTTCCTGCTTATCATGTGGTACTTTCCAAATAATTGTTGTCACTGAAATAACATCAAACTGTGACACCGCATGACCTTTCTCAACCAATCGCAAGCTAGCATCCAGTAATAAACATTGACTTTCTATCAACCTCTCATTTAAATTCCAATGGTTGAAGATTAGCATCAGGCTTGAAACTCAAAGTGCCAAGGAATTTGTATCAAACTGTTTGATTCATATATATATATATAATCATCATTTAACATCCATCTTCCATGCATGCATGGGTAGGATGGTTGACAGGAGCCAGCCAGGTAGAAAATCTACCCAAGGCTACAGTGTCTATTTTGGCAAGGATTTTATGGCTGGATGCCCTCCCTAACACCAGTCACTCCACTGAGTGGACTCAGTGCTTTTTATCTGGCACTAGCACAGCTGAAGTTAGTTTTAGCATGATTTTTATAGCTGGATGCTTTTTAAATGTGAACCACATTACAGTGTGAACTGGATGCTTTTAACATGGCACCAGCACTGGCAGGGTAACCAAGTAACTCACAAGACAAGGAATTATGAGAGAGGCAGGGCATTAAATAAAAACAGATGAATGAGTTATCTGGTACATTGCTACAATAGTTTCATTAAGAGTCTTTATTGTGACATAAACATGGTACAATTAGGCATAGTATGCAGAATATCCATAACAAATATGTAACATGTTATGCAACTCTCAACTCATCAGGCTTACCAAATATACAAGTGAGCAGGGACATGCTGATGAATCAACAAGTGAAATTTCAAATCAGAATTACCAACATTTAAAAAATGCAAAGTGGGTGGGACTATAATTAGTCAATCAAGAGGATGGACAGCAGAATAAGGTTGTAAATTATAGAATAGTTAAAAAGCATATCCTATCCAAAGATGTCACTAAACTAAGTTTATATCATTCATAAAAACTGGTACTGGCAAAGCAGGCTTATATACCAGCAGATAGCAGGCACCAAGCATGACATTTGACCCTATCAAAACATTTTGAAGTTATTTTGTGAATATAATTATAAGCTTCCACCATATACTGACGATAGAAAATGGTGATTATTAAACCCATACAAAAAAGAAAAAAAAGCATTAATGCCTATTTTTTCTGTCTGGTTTTATACGCATCAATGCCCATTTTTTTCTATTGGGTTTTATAAGCCCTAATATTAAACTATTTTCTATCGTCAATATACAGTGGATGTTTATAATTATATTTAGAAAATTTTCACTTGTCACCATTTCTTAACTTACGCAAAATACGCATGTTTACACCTTTTTGAAGCTAGTTGCTGATGTTCTCAAAAAAAAAAACAACCCAATTTACTGTGTTATATTGTTTAGTATATTGAAGAAATGATATGGATAATAAATTCTAGTGTTACTTATTCATTTACTTAATAGAATACTAGCTTTAATCAAGGGAGATCTAGTTAATTATTGTTCAAGGAAAATAATTGAAGGAAAAAAACAGTATGCTAAATGAACAAATGGTATAGTGAACAGTTTTTTAAAAGAAATTTATATTCAGCTAATGAGCTAAAATTTGAACAACAAAGCAGGAGTAGACTTTGTACACTAAGTGACTGTGGCTGCAAGTGTATATACAGACAGTACTTCAAAGTCTGTATATGCATTTCAAGTAACTTGCAGATTTTCATTTTTTTATATAGATGTATAGGAAATAATATTTTTCATATTTTTTCTAAGAATATAATCAAGGACCAACAGAAGTGAGTGCAAAAATCGATTACCATAAAAAGTAAGAATGAAATATGTAAACATGGAAATAGAACAAGGGTTAACAATATAAGTTCAGAATATAGAATGGCAAAATCAACAGCCAATACCATGCTGAAAAAATGTACAAATTACAGTGTTCGAGTGGCTAAGAGAATAACCAAACTTAATAAAACATGTAGCAATTTTACTGACGAGATCAAAAATTTGCTTTTGGGATGAATAAAAGAAATTGCTAGTAACAGCACAATTTCAATCAATAATACATGCAAAAGCCAAACAGTTCTTTGATGACTTATAGTATCACTAGAAGTGATACTATAGTGGTCATGATTACCATTGTTTTTAAACATTATTAAGAATAGTGGGTTTGTTTCACAGCAGGCTCTTGTACATGTCTTGTAAAGTTAAAAACGCAGTTATTAATTAATGAATTAATTTCTGCAATCCAGCAAACTTCACAGGGCAAGCCTCTACAAGGAGAAAGAGAAAAGGAAGAAGACAAAAAAGAAGCGGGAGGGGCAATAACTGACTGGAAAGGAGTACATAATAATAATTCAGAGATAGTCATAGCCCAACTAATTAGGGAGAGACTTAGTTTAGGTAAGATGCAGTTTGGTTTTGTGCCAGGGAGAAGCACCACTGACACTATATTTCTGGTAAAGCAACTGCAGGAGAAATACCTAACCAAAGATAAACCTCTGTACTTGGCCTTTGTTGACTTGGAGAAAGTCGTTGACAGGGTTCCGCAACCCCTTATCTGGTGGTCAATGCAGAAACTAGGGATAGATGAGAGGTTGCTGAGAGCTGTACAAGCCTTGTACAGGGATGCTACCAGTAAGGTGAAGGTTTGCAATGAGTACAGCGTGCAGAATTCAGGGTACAAGTAGGGGTTCATCAAGGATCAGTCCTCAGACCCTTCTTGTTTATCGTAGTCCTCCAGTCAATAACAAAGGAATTTAAGACAGGCTGTCCCTGGGAGCTCCTCTATGCTGATGACCTTGCTCTTATAGTTGAATCACTACCAGACTAGAGAAGTTCCAGGTTTGAAAGCAAGGTCTAGAACTGAAGGGCCTGAGAGTTAACTTTGCAAAAACCAAAGTCTTAGTAAGTAGGAAGGCAGATAACTCACAAATTCCTTCAGGTAGATGGCCCTGCTCGATCTGTACAAAAGGTGTAGGTCAAAACTCCATAAGATGCACATGGTGTAAGCTTTGGATACATAAAAGGTGCAGCAATATCGGAGTAAGGTTAACAGGGAAAATAGCTTTTGTATGTGGAAGATGCATAGGTACAATAAACACCGAAAATGTACTGAAAATAAACTCCATCAACTGCCAGTGGGGTAAGCTACAAGTAGTAGATAACTTCCGTTTTCTAGGTGACCAAGTTAGTAGCAGAAGAGGATGCTCCGAGAGTGTACCTGTGAGAATAAGATTAGGCTGGGCAGAGTTCAGAGAGCTTCTACCTCTGCTGGCAACAAAAGGCTTCTTCAGAGTGAAAGGCAGATTGTATGATGCCTGTGTGCAAACAGCTATTCTACATGGCAGTGAAACATGGGCTGTGACAGCCGAGGACATGTGTAGGCTTTGAAAGAAATGAAGCCAGTATGCTTCGCTGAATGTGCAATGTCAGTGTGCATGTTCAGCAGAGTGTAAGCATCTTGAGAGAAAAGTTGGGCATTAGTGGCATCAGATGTTGTGTGCGAGAGCGATGACTGCACTGGTATGGCAATGTGATGTGTATGGACAAGGACAGCTGTGTAAAGAAGTACCAAATTCTGTGAAGGGAACCTGTGGTAGAGGTAAACTCAGGAAGACATGGGTCGAGGTGGTGAAACATGATCTTCAAACTTTGAGCCTCACAGAGACAATGACTAGTAACTGAGACATTTGGCAATATGCTGTGCTTGATAAAACTTGTCAAGCCAAGTGAAATCATAGTCATGGCTGATGCTGGTTTCATGTAACTGGCACCCATGCTGGTGGCATGTAAAAAACACCTTTTGAGCATTGGACTTATTGGAGGCAAAGTGGCTGAGCTCCTTTCTAGCGTTGGAATTCACGGAGGCAAAGTGGCTGAGATTCTTTCAAGTGTTGGGCTTCACGGAGGCAATGACCAAGACCTTTGGCAGTATGTTGTGCTTGAGATGAAGACCCATCAAGCCAAGCAAAATCACAGTTGTGACAGATACCAGTGTCACACAAATGGCACTCATGCTGGTGGCATGCAAAAGCACTCATTACACTCTTGGAATGGTTGGCATTAGGGGGGACATCCAACTGTAGAAACCATGCCAAATCAGACTGGAGTCTGGTGCAGCCTTCCAGCTTGCCAGCCCTGGTCAAACTGCTCAACCCATGCCAACAAGGACAACTGACATTAAATGATGATGATGACATGCATTGAGTGAGCAAGAGAGAGAGCTGATAGTGTGGGTTTATCAATCTGAGCAAACTACTTCATAAGCTCTCTTTTGATACACCAGGCTAGCAATATTGTTCAGATGAGTGAAGAGCTCCAATTCTTATGGAAGGAGTCAAGGTTATGGTTTCAGGGTCACTGAAACTCACAAACCACCACACTACAACAAGAAAGGGACCTTGTGATGGTTGAGAAACAATTGACATCCATCAAGCTGTGAACACTAGTGGAAATAGACTAAAACTGTTTTTCTTATGTTACAGACAACTTCTAATGGAAATGGAAGATAATGATGGGAATATGAGTCAGCAGTTTTTATTTTATCCAACTCTATTAGCTAAGGCAGGAATAGGACTGAGAACAAAGATCCATAGAAGTTGATTATCTTATTTCATTGTTTTCAATTTAGTATCTAATTTTTGTATCTGTCAGTATCTGATATACAAACCAATGAGGGAATCATACTTTGGTTGCTCAACCTCAGTATTAAAATTTTATTTATTCCCACCCAACTCTCTTAAAGAAAGAAAGAAGAATAGATTGTATAATCTAGTCTTAGACATATTAGGTGGGCTAAGCAAGAGATAAGATGATCATGGCTTGATCAAGACTGCCCTGGGTTAAAAAACAGTTAGTTTTTATTTGAGCCAAATGGGCTAATCATTTTGTCAAGGAACATGTGGTTCTTATGTCATGAGCGAAAGTAGTTCATTCATTAAACTGCTGAACTTGGTGAAACAATATGATACATTCCTGATTATGCTTTCTAACATTGGCATAAGGAAACAAATTTTGATGGCGGTGCTAGTTGTCAAGGATATGAACTCCAGCAATTGTACTTATTTTACCAATCTTGGAAGAATGAAAGTGAAAGTTGACCTCAAAGGGATTTGAAATTCTAGGGGGTCAATATTCTGGGAGGGAAGGAACAGGAATCATGGCTGTCTTCTAATACAACCCCAGGCAAACCACAGCTTTTTCAGTTGGTTTGGTCAATCAAAACTGAAAACCAAGCTTGTCATATATTTGTGTGTGTTTGTATCTGTCCATTCCACTGCCTGACGATCAGTGTTGGTTTGTTTACATCCTTGTAACTTAGCATTCAGCAAAAGAAACCAATAGAATAAATACAGAAAAATAAAAGCAAATCTCTAGCGTGCTTTGTTTGACTAAGACCTTTCAAGGTAGCACCCCAGCATGGCCAGTACAGTGACAGAAACAAATAAAAAGTAAAATTCTCTTTCTTGCTAGCAATGTCTAGGGCTGTGTGTATGTGTGTTGGAAATTGATAACAATTTTAGGATGGTAGTTTAGCAGAAATGACAGTATTTATTTACATATTTCTGAGTTCAAAGTTTACTTGAAGATAGCCAAAGACAGGCCCCTGGTTATGTCTGTAAAGATATTTCTATATCATCATGTATTAAGGCAGTGAATAGGCTAAATTATGAGCATGCCTGGCAAAATACTTAGTGGAATTTCCTCTGTCTCTAGTTCCGAGTTCAAATTCTGCCAAGGTCACTTCAGCCTTTCATCTTTTTGGGGCTGATAAAATAAGTACCAATTGAGGATTGGTGTTGATATAATCAACTTCCCCCTCCCCCAAACATTGCTGGTCTTGTACCAATTTCTGAAACCAATCACATCAGATATCACAAAACTTATTGAATGAGGAAGGCTAATTTCAAACTACACCATTCATTTTTAATAGAGAATTGCATTTTCAGTAATTCATTCTCCATTGCTAATTTTCATGGATGATACTCTAGCTGGTATTCATTTAGCTTTTCAATCTTCCAAAATCACCATGACTAGCATGTTATAGCTTATTCAGCTGATTATATTCTTCTTCTGCAAATCTGTGGTTTTTGTATATGTTATAGGAAATTATTATTATAAAGAAATAAAGGTCGGTGAATAAGCAAAATACATAAGCTTCAAGCAAAATTATCATCATCATTTTAATGTCCACTTTTCCAACCTTTCTTGGGTCAGACAGAATTTGTTGAAGCAGATATTTTATAGCCTGATGCCCTTCTTACCCCCCAATCCTCACCGGTTTCCAAATAAGGTAATGTTTCCTCATGGCTGGGCATGTTTACATGGAAGATTGGAAATAAAAGACACTGCTTGTATAACAGGCATTCATTTACAACAATCTCGTGATATTGAAACAAGGAGAGAGAGAGAGAGAGAGAGAGAGAGAGACACACACGCACTTTTTACAATTTCTGTCTACCAAATCCGCTCACAAGGTTGTGGTCAACCCGTGGCTATAATAGAAGACACTTTCTTAAGATGTCTTGCAGAGGGACTGAACCTGGAACCAAATGACTGGAAACAAGCTTCTTAATGCAACCACATCTACAGTATTTAGTTACAACTCTTTACATTGTAAGTTCAAATCCTGCCAAGGCCAACTTTGCCTTTCATTCTTTCAGGGTCAATAAAATAAAGTACCAGTCAAGTACTGGAGTTAATAT
>JARUKP010000891.1:0-10355 GCA_029874955.1 Octopus insularis
GTGGCACCCACTCAGGTACGAAAACTACTGATTTTAAATGAAGCTATCACAGTAACCTTAAAATACTAGGTACTTCAATAATAAATTGTTTTTTTCTACAGCTTTTGTTTGAAATTTTCAAATTTCTTACTGCTAGCCTTTTTTTTTTTTTTTTATGAAATTGCAATGACTGGCATTGGTTCTGTTCTAGTTGATGACCTTATAAATCCTCAAACACAACCTTACTGTCGTCTACGTGATGCTGTTACTCTCTCCATGTTGGTGTGTGGGTCTTTTACTATTTTTTTTCCCCCTCTTGACATTATTGCACATGTGGCATAATATAGTGCACTGTTACTGTTCTGTCTGTGTAGTGAAGCCCCCTATTTTAGTTCTGTATATGTAATTAAGGAACCAGTGTTTATATACTTTTACTGGACTCAGTCATGGGACTGTAACCAACTGAAGTACTGTTTTCAAGTAGATCATATTAACGCTGGTACTTGTTTGATATTCATTGTTGCACCACTGTTATAGAACATAGACAAACATGGAAAGCCCAACATGTAAGATAGGTACCTGTACTTTCTACCTACCAAATTTTACCCACAAACTTTTGGTCTGTATCTTGTCTACAAGTTTCAGAACTTGAATCAACACAGTATGCTTTAGAGAATTGGTTTAATCCTGAGCATTCAGATTAGTCAGTTAAATACAATGCTTTAAATTATGCATTATCTCAGTTTCCAGATTTCATTATGATTTTCTTTTACACTACCTTTGTAGGGTAGTTGTAAAAGGCTTGATATCTGGGTCTGATATGGTCAGTTTAAATGCTAAAATATTAATTCTTTTTTGCTGCATTAGTCCTTGCTGTATTTAGCGAGTCTTCTGAATTGTGAGAGATCAACTTTTATCTGTGTTTGTGACTTTAGGAAGTGCTACAGTGCTATCCAGTTTCTGTGGTTGATACATTTTGTAGTAAGCTACACTCCAAACTCTGCCATTTCTGACAACTGGCAGTTGCTCTCTCTCTCTCTCTCTCTCTCTCTCTCATATGGACCCATGTATTAAAATATATTCAGGATTCAGATTTCTGCAATGTGCTAGTTATTGTAACAGCCATCTTAAGAAACAAAGGATACATAAATGTAGTTCTAGATGCACCCTGTAACTAAGGTTATAGCTATGACTGGAATGAGACTAATAAACTTTCAATGTATAGAGAAGTGGATGTCATTTTTCCAAGCATTGCTTGGAGAAACTCAACTGAAGTTGGTCAGTTTGTTTCATTACCAAAGTATCCTGGTAGCTACTTGATCAGCAAATTCCTCTACTTCTGAAGATGATACACAGCAAGTCTGCTTCTTAGCAGTTACACTTCAAACCATAGCTCATACATAAAAGAAATACTAAAATTCCTTAACCTGTTATCTCATGTCTTCAACACACTAACAGTAGTAGTGGACATAAAACAATGCTATATATTCTGATGTTTTTAAATTTGACTTGGGTAGTCTTTGCAAATTTTTTTTTTCCTCAGAAATAACTGCTGTACAAGATGCAATTATAGGAATGTAATTGTAATTGCATTTTACATGGTATGTAAATTAGTATGTAAATTAGTATGTGGCTCTGTTCTGATACTGAAAGATTTTACTGCTACTTTGACTAGGTCAGATTATTAAAGATTCCTCCAATAGTGCATATTTGATAGGAAATTCCCTTTGTGCTTTGGCTATAATAATAATAAATTTTTTTATTAGAATAAGCCATTGTGGTTGTGTAACCACAGATCAACTGATCAAGTAGATCTATGATTAAAGGCAATCCAACAATGATCATCCTGCTTTTTTTTAGAGCTATCTTGGATTACATAGTGTTTTCAAGCTGGTATAGTGTAATTTGATAACTTTAGCTGTTATGTCTAGCTTGTTGAGTGACAGCTTAGAGGATTCTTCAGTAACACTGAACCCAAAACCATGTAACTGAGAAGCAAACCTCTCAAATGGAAAACTTTCTGGCAACTTTTAGTTCCTTGGTATGTCTATTTCAAGATTAACAGTTGACTCAATTATTAGGGTAGAAAACTGCCAGTAAAGTTGAGGCCATAATGTAATCGGGTAAAATTGTAATACAGGAACAAAACATTTATTCATTGGCTAATGTTAATTTAACCTGATCGTTGTAAAGATCTTTGCCTTGGTCTTATTAGATCGCATTAGTAAGCCATAGCCTTGCCTGTAGTTATTAGATTGATAGATGTATTTTGATGTACATGAATGAACACCAAAAATTATAATGGGTGGTCAGTGGATGAATGGTTGTTCCATAAATCCTGCTGCATTCTGAAATGCAGTTATCAGTTTCTATCCTCAGTAATAACCAGGTGAAGAAAACGAGATGAAAGATACTCTTTGCATTATTAGATATCCAGGATAGTTTGTTCTTTCATGAATCAAGAGAAGGAAGAAACTAATCTGTTCATGAATGACCAGAAATGGATATCTTGACAACCTAGTTTTGTGCATGCATTGTTGCCAGCATGTGAAATGCAGCAGTAAAATAGCTACTCCTTTCCTCCTTCCATTATGCCTCTGTCTTGATGGCTGTATTCTGTAACTGAGTTTTTTTTCAAGGGTTAACTGATGTTTTCCTGTCTTGTAGAACAGACATAGCAAAGGTGCTGGTCCATTAACTGTAAACTCAAGTACTCAAACCTTGATATCCTTCACACTTTCTCTAAGTACTACCAACCATCATTTCTTAATACACAGCATGACCACTAGTTTTCCTAGCCTTTACTATTTTATCACTGCTTTACATCACTTGCATTATGTGACCCTGTTTTAACTTATTTACATTGCTTTCATCTATGTTCAGTATTCACTTAATCTTCTTCCCACATCTGTTGATCCAAAATAATGAGTATAAAAATGATAAATTACATTTTAAAATTCTGATTTTGAGAATTTCTCTTTAAAATACTTAGGTGTAAGAAACTGTTTCAGAAAATACTATATTTGTAAAACTTAACCTAGATATTGATAGTTATAGGACCATATACTGATGGTTCTGTAACTAGAGAAAATTTTGCAGTTTTGTGAGGTCGTCAATAGTTGTTTTGTTATGTGGAAATGAAAAAGCAATGTCTAATTTTATGTAGTTCCTAAATATTATTAGTATTAATAAATGCTTTTAATAGAAAACAATGAGCACATTGTCTAGTTAATTAACTTAAAATATTTGCTGGTTAATTAAACTGCTTGTTAGTTGCTATCTTTTACTTTGCTTTTGCAATATTTATTTAGAATCATCAAACCTGACTTTATGTAGTGTAAACTGTACTTAGAAATCTCCAAGGTACCTTATTTTAAAATACTGTTAATGAAATATTTTCAACTTTTGATTAAAAAAAAATAACTAGATTTACTTTTTTTAACCTTGCAGGAAGAGGATGGGGAGAAAAGCCTCATGCAACATAAGGAGCCTGTACATCTGAATGCTTGTCCAACCCATGACTGTCCATCCTCTTCTGTGGGCAATGATGGCTTTGAAATTGCTTTCTCTCCCATATTTGCACTTCGTGTTTTAGCCACATTTGGTGGTGCTTGTAATATGTAAGCTGCTTTGTATTTGCCCACAGACACTTTCCTGGCTGATTGCACTGCAAGATACTAGACATTTCACTCTTGACACAGTTCCTATGAATTAGAAGTCATATGGTATTATCAAAATGCAGGATATATTTTGATTTTATTTCTTTGTGGCATATATATTAAACTGTGATTACTGTGATATACCATAGATACTGTTGCTGTGTGCTAACAGCAATGATATAGCAACAATTGCAATTTAATATATTTATAGTGTGGTTAGTATTTTTCTTTGGGTAATTAGTCTTTTGTTTCTTAGCAACATTAAGCTTAAATTACTATTTTCTGTTAATTTATAGTTTCATTGTAAACCTGATCCTTAATGGGTAAATTATTTTCAACCTTTTTGTGATTTAGTTTAGCAGACCCACCATGCATAAAAAACAGCTGTTCTTGTTTTAAGTGTTTGGTTTGATATTTCATTGTTACTAATTCCTTTTTCTTAGATCATGAGTGCCAATTTTGTATTCCTGTATAATTATACTTGTGTAAGACGAATTCTATTTTAAATCAGCCTCAAGGTGAATATTAGATAAAAGCCAATTGTTCTCCTTAGAATGGAAGCCTCATCACACCCACTCAACCTTTTGCCAGTCACTATTCTTGATGCAGGTTTCATCTTTTAAATATTGTAGTTTGATTATTGTGTTCACTTTCATTTCTGTACAATGCACGATTTTTTTCCCTGTAAACTTTGTATTCCTAAGTTTTAAAAAGGACAAGACAGCCCATTTCCTTTACAGATCTTCTCTAGTTGAGCAGATATTTGGGTTGGGCTGCGGGTAGGTGTTGAGAGGTAAATTTGAACAGTCAGATGGATGCAATTCGGAGGGGGAATATTTAAAAGGGACACTGCAGGTTGGTAGGTGAAGGAGAATGGGGTGAAATACAGCGGTGGTGAGCATGGAAGCAGGTAGGCATGGAAATAAAGGGTGTGCCTTTATGTCCTGGAATTTACTTAGGCAGGTTTTCTCAAGCACAGCAAATTGCCAATTGTTCTAGTTCTTTGTCATCTCTTGTGAGGCTTATATATAAATAGGTATGTGTGTTTTAGCAGACAGCTGAAAATTTAATGAAGAATGAGACAAGTTTGAGTCTTAATAAACCTGGATCCTAAACTATCAATGTTTTATTTTGACAGTTTTTAAAATAGTCACTGTATAATAATTGAATTCAATACAATATACTTTTTCTGTATGCCATTAATGACTCTGGTTTTCATTTTAATGAAATCCATATTTACTGCTCTATAACTGGTTCTTGACTCTTCAGTTTGATGGTTGTGATCAGAACTGGTTACTTTGACATATTTAAATTAAAAAATATTAATCTGATAAACACTTTTCAAAGGAATTTTGTGCTCTCCAATACATTGATTAAAAAATTTAGATATGCAGTGTGGGAGTAAGGTTTAAACTTCAGTAGTTGCAGCAACATTTCTAGACATGTTTGTCTTAAACCTCCTCAGCCAAACAGTTTTACATATAAATGCCAAAGTTTTCTAATAACTTTTCCTAAAGTCTGATCAGACTTGATTTGGTTGAAAAGTCTCGACAGAGTTCCCACTATAACTCACTTCTCCCACTAGGTTTCCATTTATTTTCTAATTTTAAGTTCTCTTCCTTACTTACCTAAACTAGAATTGTTGATAATGCTAATGGCTTCTAATTGATCGTGTGCAGACAGTTTGCCAACTGGACAATAAGTTGACATGCAGAAGTATCGATCATGGAGTTCATCAAAATAGAACAAGGTGGCAGAAAGCTTCTATACAAAGGGTACACCTATATTATTGATAGAACCAGAAAAGACTTATTGGAGATGTGCAAATTGTAAACTGTGCAGTGCTAGACTGACAGCAATTGAAATTAGCATGACTCCTTCTGAACACCTACATCCTAGCCAATTGAAAATCACACTGCAAAAGTTGAGGAAGAAATAAAGCTTCTTGCTGGGTGAGCTGAACAATTTCCAAGCTCTATAGTTGAAACTCTAGCTTCCAATATCCTCTAGTGTTGCTGGATGTTTACTAAAAATGGAATCTCTTAAAGTACAGTGTAACAGAAAAGACCAGTTATTAATGAAGATGAATTGTATAAAACACCCAGAGGTGATAATTTTTTACTGTATAGAAATGAGGTTTCTATATTTGGTACTATGAAAAATTTAGGAATTGTATGCGATATCTTTATTTCTATTTGTAAAACTAACAAAACTTAGCTTTTTTTAATGTCAACCTATTGTATGTATCTTTTTATAGTTTTTATTTGTAAGTTTAATAATTTTTCATGTTTACTTTGGTTTTAAAAAATGACGCTGTCCTTTTGGCAAATTGTCCAATTGCTCAATTGTCTTGTCTGTAAGTTATGTAAGACAACTGTCTGTCAACAAATTGTCCGTCTACCTAATTTACAAGTGTAATTTCAATTTTTTTTTACTCCCTAAATTACATTAACCTACACTTGTATTTTAAACATTTACATAAGACCTAGGCAAGTACCAAAATTGCTGTCAGGACCATGATTACGAGAGGTGAAGTCTTCCTTATACTAAATTAGACATTAGCATGTTTTTTTATAATTTTACAATGTAGGCATGGCTGTATGCTAAGTAGCTTGCTTCCCAACCAGATGGTTCTGATTTCAGTCACACTGTGGCACCTTTGGCAAATATCTTCTGTAGCCTTGGGCCAACTAAAGCCTTGATTGGATTTGATAGACAAAAAGTGAAAGCCTGTTGTGTGTGTATGTTTTTATCCCCTCACCATTGCTTGACAAATGATGTTGGTGTGTTTACATCCATGTAACATAGCGGTTTGGCAAGAGACTGATATAAGTACTGGGCTTACAAAGAAGTCCTGAGGTCAATTTCTTCAACTAAAAGGCAGTGCTCCAGTATGGTTGCAGTCTAATGAAACTTTTTAATTTGTTTGTCATTTATATTTCAGAAATCTTTGCTTTTCTATCATATGGTTCTTCAGTGCCATCTTATTTGGTTCCTTGTCATTATAAAGTCTTTTTCTCTTTCAGTGTGTCCAGTTGGGTGGAAGCCTGGAAGTAACACCATGAAACCTGACCCTAAAGGCAGCAAGGAATACTTCAAGCAAATGTGAACAAAGAACTTCTCTTGGCTCTTTGTCTCCCACCTAGACATCTACTGTAACCCCTGTGATTTGCAGTTGGGGTTTGAGTTCATTTCAAATATTACTTACTTTGGCTGGGTAGTGTTTTGAAATTTACAAACAGAAAATCATGAAAATATTTAAATATTAATGGATCCCAAATAAGACGTTAATATATTTTCTCTATTTTTGTTTCAAGACAAATGTTCACTTATACCTACTTTAGTAGACAATCCAGTTTGTCACATACATGCACTTGGCAGTTTACTGCTGGTTTCATCAAACATGTTCCACCCTCTCACCTTTGTTAGAAATGGTCATATCTATTTTGTATGCAAATTGCATTAAAAATAAAATTGAAAAAATATCGCTGAATTTATTTGCTCGTTGTTTTAATTTAACTGCATGTAATATATATATATATATATATATATATACACGTATATGTATGCACACATTCATACATGGACATATGAACATGTTTGTACTTAGATACCTATACTCTACTGCATACTGGTTGTTTTTTTTTTTTCTTCATGGCAAACAATACGAGTGAGATCTTGTAACTGGCAAGACTAGAGAGGGAAGCTGCTTTATAGGTATTGAGGGGTTAAAAATATGATACCAAAAGAGATTTGTGGTATGTCCTGCATTATAATATGGGTTGTTGGGAGTAAATGGGATGGAGCTAGGAAACAGATTAAGACACTCATGTATGCATACTTTTGGGAGTGCAATGGTGAGAAAGAATTATCAAATGGATAGTTCAGAAGATTTACATGCAAATCTATTAGATTCAATAAATCTTTTAGATCTATTTATTACTTAGTTTCTTGCTTCTATGTAACCATTCAGATAGCAAAGAATATACACATGTATTGAGTACTTTTGCAGGTTTGTGAGGTTGGTGGGGTGCATACATAGGGATGATCCTCATAACTGTTTCATTTGATCACAATGTGGAAACAGCTGGGTGTATACACACTTGAGATTGTCTAGGTTCAAAACAAAATATAGGACTTGTCTAAATTGTGGCAAGGTGTATTAAAATTCAGATAACCATTCGAGCAGGTTTCAAAGATATTTTTATATGGTTATAACAGGTTGGGAAGTGAGAGATGTATTATCTTTATTTACAATGTTTTCGATCGTAAGTTATAACAAATATTGTTAATTAAAAGCTATGATAATCTCGTTATAACGTAATTATAAGTATTTATCACTAAGCATAACTCCTAGTTTAGGCTGCGTAAATGTTATGTATACATACCAAGACGCTGGACGTGCGTTCATACATACATGTATGTTGAAGATATAGATTATATTTTTTTGATCGTTAAGCATAAAAAAAAGTTTCATTAATATACAGAAATAAATTCAAGTTGAAAGAAACGATAAGTAAAAGGAATTAAATTTCTACATTAATGTATTATATATATTTTTGGCATTTATAGTACATTTAGAAATAGTCATTTCATCGTAGAGAATTACGACTTAAATTTAATACTAACCTTTGATTCTAGCTATAAGAATTCACAACAATTCAATATTGTTGGATTTAAGCATTGAACATGGCATAAATATTAGCCAATACTCAAGAGGGTGAGTGTCATGGATTTGAGTGGAATCCAATGATCACTGGAGAGTTTGCCGGAAATCAGGGTTTTTATAACTACTTCCTAGAACCATAACCCCGTGAAAAACTTCAACGAAGTTCAGAATTTGTATATGGGCAGTAATTTTTAATCAATGAGAAATCAATTTCTCATGTTCGGGCAAACAAACTTGCGTTCTCTCTCTGCCTCTTAGGAGTTTGCTTCAATATCAATACATTGTTTTTCTGTGTTAGTTTATCTATAAAATGTGAAAAATTCAGACTTTTCACTTTTAAAATGAAATTTCCAGTTTTAGTCTTTCAACAAACTCTGAAACAAGTCTCTCTGGCATAATCATAGCATAAAAGGGTGGGTTATGGTCAAAAGCTGTATATTTTCAGTCCAGGATGATTGATTTTTATTGACTAGAGGGAAAATAATTGACTCCAGTTTAGAGATTGATTCCAATTTGTGAAGGCATATCTATTAATGACATAGCCCTTGTTGATCTAGACAGCATGCATATTAGACAAACTTAATCCATAGCAGTTTCAGGGCTTATGTTTAATATCAGACTGAACAATTTTAAAAGTCCAGTGTTCATTACTTTTTTGTCTTGGGGCAGATATTAGTCCTAATTGCTATCTTTAGGAGAATATAATGCTTAGTTATTTTGTGTCTAGTTCTAAATACATCTGCTTCCTGAACAGGTCCTTTAACCAATAAATCCTACATCAGGAAATTATATCTCACTTCCTCCTTTCCAAAAACCATTGCCAAGTCAGCATTCATCAGGTGGATTTAAGGCTTTGCTATTTCAAGCAAGAATAATCATGTACAGACTCCATTGGTTTGATCTGAAATCCTCCTCTCTGACAACTCTTCTTGGGTCTTACACATCTGTGTGATTATAGATTTGTACTTGGAACAGACACAAAACTTGCATCATTTAATAAATTGTTATTCCATGAATCTGTCATTTAGCCCTAGGGCAAGCTTAATCTTACAAAGTTCTGATTAAAGGCAATTCAACCCTGACTCTCTTTTTTTTTTCATCAGCTGATTCTATACTATGTTCATAGTAATTTTTCTTTTTACTGCATTACACTAACAGTTTGTCTTTGTAGCAACTGTTATTTTTATTTGCTTACCACTAGAAAGTATGAAAAATGGCCATTACCTTTGAATCCCTCTCAACATGTGGCTATGATACTCTCCCCCACTACTCATCAGATATGCACATATCTACTAAAGGAATTCTTAAAGTCCAGTAAATCTGTGGTACTAATTAGGATATTTCTGCTTTAGCAACTCTGCTGAATTTGTCTGAAATGTAATTGATGTTCAGGTCACAAAATCAAAGTTTGAAAGGAATACTCATTTCTTTTCAATTATAGACAGAAGGAAATGGCACTGACCAAAGATAAAAAATTAAAATTTTAGTGTTAAAATTTGGAATGAAAACAAAAGCTGATGTAAAAATTGATTTATTATATAATACAGGTGGTATCAAGTTCTTGGTAAGTTATGTTGAATTCAATTCACTGATCACACTTGTGACATCTATATAAAGAATCCTTATATACACTGACACAATTTTGCATGCCTGGTGACGATTGATTGTCGATATAAAGCTTCATACTGGATATGATGTGAGGTAGAGGGATGTATTTTACATGGTTATAAAAGTTGGAGAGTTAAACAATTTTAGCAGAGGGGTGAGGTTAAAGAAAGGTAGAAAGAGGGGGAGAGACAGAGAAGAGGGAGAGATGAGGGAGAGATGAGGGAGAGAGAGAGATGATAATGATGGTGGTGATGGTTTTGGAGATGGAGTTGGTAGTGGAGATTGGATAGTGAAAAGTGTATTTTTTAAAACTTGAACTGTTTCTTTAATATCACCTATCACTTAACGCATGCGCATAAGTGCAATTCCGCGAAATATGCTTATTTACGTGGCAGATATATGTAATTTAAGTATCATATATACAGGAATTTTTTGTCTGT
>JARUKP010000892.1:0-10354 GCA_029874955.1 Octopus insularis
TGTGCTTGCGTTTGTGTGTGTGTCTTTGTGTGTGTGTGTGTGTATGTGTGTGTGTGTGTGTGTGTGTTTGTGTGCGTGTGTGTGTGTGTACTTGCGCGCGTATGTCTTTCGTGACTGGCTGGCATCGTAGCTTAGCAGTGATTCGGGGCAGAAATACATTCGTCTAAATTACCTTCGTTCTACACTAATCTATGATGATTATGGTAAGAAATCTTCACAAGGTTGAATTCAAATGCCGAAAGGGACAAATGCACAAAACCTCTTTGTGCGACCACTCTAAAGGTAAGAAAATGATGGAGGCTGCTTCTATGTAGTTTATAATGGGATCCTGTCGGTATTGCTGTTGCTGTTGTTGTTGTTGTTGTTTAACAACAGGTCACGTCAAAGGCGGTCGAAC
The DNA here is from genome assembly GCA_029874955.1 of Octopus insularis. Classification (NCBI taxonomy): domain Eukaryota; kingdom Metazoa; phylum Mollusca; class Cephalopoda; order Octopoda; family Octopodidae; genus Octopus; species Octopus insularis. Next base: position 398 of record JARUKP010000892.1, read on the forward strand.
CACTCAATGATCAAAAGTATTCCTGCAGTATGAATAGCATCGAAATTTAAGGATTTCATAGTATTTATTGCTTATGGGTGGGTTTCTCCAAATCTTTCCTTTTACGAAATCCACTCATAAATATGCGATAGACCCGCGCATGCAACTCAAGACATTCAACTAAGGTGCCATACGGTGGAACTGATGCAGAAGCTACGAGGCTAAGAAGCAAACTTTCTTTCAGACACTGAGAAATAATTTGAAGGGGATTTACCGATCCTGATTACAACTAGATCCACCGTGCAGAGAATAGAAAGATGATTTCGCTTCAAATGCCGTTGCGATTATGTAGTCCTAAGACAGTTAATACGAAACTAGCGTATAATCAACGGCGTTCCAATCGTGACCGTCCAGTCATTTCTTATCATAAGAAATAGTGTTTTAGAATTTCACATTATCCAACATATATTTCCTTTCTTTACACATTTAGATATAATTTCACATAGATGTGTTTTCTGTTTCTTGTTGTATAATCCATTATATGCCCTTCCTGTCTTTATCTCGATGTTGTTTATCGTGTGGTTGATTTAGTGGTAGTGATGGTGGTGGTGGCGGCAGCGGTAGTGGATTTTTTTTCATTAGTCTCAGACTAAATATATCGATCCAACATAAAAATGATCCATGATACTACACCTCTTATAATCCCCTTCTTGCTTGTGTATCTATTTCTCTGTTAAATGTTCCCTCTACGTTTTAAGACACGTAGAAGAATATTTCACTGCTATGTCTAGCAGGCCGAGCTGCCACTTAGAGACTCTGTCGTTCACATGACGTGAAGATGTGTTTATTTTACCGATAAATTTATAATGTATGTGTTATTGGACATCGATTTATAAAGAACGTTCTCTCACCAATTGATCAATACAATATATGGCATCGTCGATATGTGTATAGTGGATATGAATGCGTCTTTTAATGGCTGTGAGTGTGAGTATGTATATGTGTGTATATACATATATATGCCTGCACACGTACATACATAGACATACATATGCGTGTATATACAATCGTTCATATAGTCATTTAATAATCAATAAGTCAGAAAAACAGGTATTCTTACATTTCTCAATAAAGTGTCTACTTGTTTATATATATATATATATATAAGTGTGTGTGTGTGTGTGTGTGTGTGCATGTGTGTGTGTGTGTGTGTGTGTGTGTGTGTACATTTGGATGTATGTATATATGCAAGCATTTATCTATGTACAATTACATCGAACCAGAAATGAAAGTTTTTTTTAAAGTCGCCATTGATAAGATTCGATCTTAGATTCGGTATTTGAGAGTGAAAAGAATAAAATAATCTGATAAAATATACTACATTTGTCTCCCTTATGTATTCCAACAATACACATAACCTTGTGAATTATAATTTTCTTTCTTTTAATGAAAGATTCAGGCTTCTATTTAATAAAATCCTCTTTGACTACATAAAATCTAAAGAAAAAGGAAAAAACATGCATGTTGTAGAAAATTTCCTTTAATAAATTCTTCGTAGCCATTGGCAATGATACGACTAGCGTGAAAAACTTTCTAAAAGTTCGCAAGATGGAATGAATAATTAATAACTGTCCAATGATAATCGTTTAATTCCGAAACGGATGTTGGATGACTATTATGAGTCACATGTCACGTCTTTGTAATTTGACATCATTCTTTTCACTAATACACATTCGGAAGCATGTGAATGGTTGCTATTATAAATTTGGCAAAATTATATGTCTGTAATTATTCATAAAAGGCTTGTTTCGGAGCCGTTAAAGATCACGAACAGGCACCTCTTGTGAACTATTTATCCTTGTTAAAATGACCCTTCTTTTCCAAATCTCGAGACCAAGCAGCATCAATTGCCAAGTGATGAAGTAAAGTAATGATAACCTTTCACCTCTTTGGGTGAGAGTTTATAGAGGATCTCTCTATTCTTTACCTACATTTTCATATTACTACATCTTACCGACAAACAGGCATCCATTTTAAGCTGTAATCATAATGCAGTAAATATCGAGCTTCTAGTTTATAGATATTTGATTCAAGAATTACAATATGGCAGTCATTTTCAACTGGAATTTGCCGGAAGTTAATAATTTACAACCAGGCACAGATTCATACTTTAATATGAACGAGTGGATAATTTCAGAGCTAAGGTCAACAATTTGATAATATACTTGGCTAGATTCCCAACCTAATTCTCTTCGCATATTGTTGACATTCGGTCTCTTAAAATGATGCTTATATGGCAGTTTTATATCTCTATGTTGATCAATCATTCTACACCTACTTCACATAATTCTGTGCTAGGATCTAACATACAACACCTAAGATAACGAATGAGAGATTCACAATTCGGAGGCCATAAAGCTGTCATCAGTAAAGATATATTACATTCTCTTGAAGAGAAATACATTAAATTTATTTCATACCCACGACAAATCATTCACTCTGTTGCTTGTTATAAGTACCATTCAATATCTTGTATCGATGCAAAGTAGCGGGGACCTGACTTAGAGCTCGTAGTAGAAATCTCAAAGGTCACGATAGCAACAGCTTTTGGTTTCGAAATATTTATTACAATGTTAAAATATTCATGAATGTTTTATATAATAACCGTTCAGTCTAATGCTTATAGCACAGCATTTACTGCAAAACAAATATCCATTACGCCATATTCTTGAAACAGTTTTTAAGTTTTGTTTTCTATATTTAACATAGATGTCCATTAAGATATTTGGAGCGAGTTAATCGAGACGTGCAGTTTCAGAGCTTACGAGGGAAATCACGAGTGTGTTCCTTAATACCATTGATCCCCATGCTTTTTGGTTCTTTATTTTATAGTCCCTGGAAATGAAGAAATGCAAAGTTGACCATGGCAAGCTTAGAACTCAGAACATAAAGCGCTAGAATAAATATCAACCACTGTAAACATTCTTCCAAAACACTGCTTTTCACTTTTTAGAATATAATTTCTCTAAATATTATGAGAGAGTGTTTGGTTGATATGAGAATAGCAAATGTACAAATCCATTCTAATTTTGATGTTGACAGACGCGGAACACGTTTGCAAATTCATTGGACACAGAGGAATCAAGATGAAGATAGAGACCCCGTGGCAATTGAAACAAGTGGGTTCCAATTTCCATAGAATCATTCTCCTCTGCTTGCTCTACGTTAAACGAAAAACCTTCTCTCTGCTAAAAGAATCATCCCTAATTCATTATCGCTTTGGATGCTGTATAATTGTTGTATGTAAAAGTAGTAAATGTTCGATAATTATGAAGTAATGAGCCACAAGAGTCACAGACATGTTAGTAGTTACGTCATATTGCAGAACGTTATTGATTTGTACAGAGTCAGAATATTTCAAGTTTTATATGGAATCGTCTGGCGCGAATTATTAATAATATCATTCGAAAATGCTTATGAATATCTCAGTTTCAATAACGTTTCTTTGTAAATTTTAAATATATTCCGAAATAAAACGTTGATATTAATTTCTCATTTAAGGGTGTTTGATGAGTAGAGTTCTAAGCATATCATACAAAGAGCTTTGCTGCACTTAGGAGTGGGGAAAAGGGCTTCAGATCAGAGTTCAAATCCGAATGAGCTTCAATTTGCTATCATACTAATGTGGCTCGGCGTCAGCTGCTCTCATGCAGAAACAGAATCACGATTTGTTGATCATGTTCAGCAATATAGTTAAAAATGTGTTGCCCTCGTGCAGCAAAATAGCCATCATTTAGCTCTTTCGTGAGGTCTGGTGCGTTATGACATGAATTTAGGTGACGTGACTCCACCCTCCAACGACAAGAACAATACATTTTCTGTATAACGATTTCAAATTTCGGCACAAAACCATCAACTTCGAGGGAAGCGATAAGTCGATTACGTTGACCCTAGTACTCAACAGGTACTCTTTTGTGAACCACAAAAGGATGAAAGGAAAATCGAAATCGTCGGAATTTGAACTCAAAACGTGAATACAGACAAAATGACGCTAAGAATTTTACCTGGCGTGCCAAGTAGCGATTCTGCCAGCTCGCTGCTTTTTATATAATGTTCTGTATGTTTTCAACGGTATTCTAATACTACTGCACTTCCCAGATTACATAATTCGAAATAAAAGGAAAGAATCTCCAAACTGAAGTTCTATACCATTTACGAAGAAACGAGGAATAACGAATGAGGGTGACCTTTTTGTAAATGCCATATAAGGAATTAAATGAAAACAGGAATATTAATGTAAAGAATTACTGAAATGGAATTATGTTCTCAATTTGATATATTTCACATTTGCTATGTTTTACGATGTGAGATAATTCATAATAATATATACACATGCACAGACACACATACACACACACATAGATACATACATATATATATATATATATATATACATATACATATACATATATATATATATACATACATACCTACATACATACATACAGACAGATAGACAGACAGGCATACATACATACAGGGTGCGTATATATAATAACAGATAATAACTTTATTTATCAAAAAATGCTATGAGGATAAAAATAAACTTTCTTTTCTATAATGTTATTCAATAAAGCCACCTTCAGCTTCAACAACTGCTTCTATATGAGATTTAAATCAACTACATACTGGAATCAAGTGGTCCTGGTTCATTTTGGACATTACTCTGACTATGGCAGCTTTTAAAGAATCTTTAGTGCTATGGGCATGTTCATCGACCTCTCTCTAAACAACGCTCCACATATAATAGTCCAATCCTGGGGAATTAAGAGGTCAAATGTTAGGGGTTATGTGAACATGAAAATTTTCAACCATCCATTCCTGTGTTACTAGAGCCATATGTGATAGTGCAGAGTCTTATTGAAACACATATGGCCTTCCATTGCATACACTGTCTATCCATGGCTTAACAATTATTTCCAAGGCCTTGTGGAAAGATGTACGGAGGCATCACATATCCTTCATGGCTGACAACCCCTAAAACCATGACAGTTGCAGGAAATTTTGTATGCATAACACTTGGAACTTCAGAAAGGTCTGCACATAACCAACTGTCATTTCTTCTGTTAACTTCTTGATCTTGGTTGAAGTTTTTCTTGTTTGAGAAAAAACAAGTCAAATCTCCTTCTGCTGGAATTTTCAGTTTGTTTAAGAGCCTTTTAGATCTGATGTAGTGATTTTCTTTTGTTTTTCTGACAAATTGACCTTTCCTCATCATATAAGACTTATATCTGATGTCTTTTTGGACAACATTTCTGACTGTTCCTTTTGACACGTGGAGATCTTTTGCAATTGATCTCATGGACTTTCTCGGATTGTAATCAATGGTTTATTGAACTTGCTGGATAAATTCAGGTGTTCTGATGATTTGAGAGTGTTTAGAATGCTTTTTATACTTTGATACTGGTGATACGTTTCCATCTTCAGTTTCTAGCTCCTTACAAACTTTGTAGACAAAAGATCTGGCAAGTTTTAAAAATCGAGATTTCTAAATTACTATGCTCAGCCTTTATAACTTCATTTCTTGAGTAAGCTGAGGGTCTGCCATTATTATTTTCTGAAACAAATTCACTCACAAGGCTTTGGTTGGTCTAGAGCTATAGTAGAAGGCACTTGCTCAAAGTACCATGCAGAGGAATGGAACCCGGGACTGAGTGGTTGGGAAGCAAACTTCTTGTCACACAGCTATGCCACTGCTTATGTATGTATATTATTGAAGTAATTGGATGGTTCAATGGTACAGAGTGACCAGTGGTTTCATCACCAGTGGGATATCTTTGAAAAGATAAGAATCAAGTGAGCTGCAGGTGTTATGTTGTATTCAGGGATGGCACTGTGTGTTTGGTTTGGAAGGTTTTCCTAATTGGAATGTAGGAGTGTTGGTTTATTTATTTTGAGCTCACTTGGGTTTTGTTTGATGTCTTTGGGTTTTATATTTAATATGGAAATTTTCAGTGATTGTGTTGTTTGATTATGGGTGTGATTATGTTTGAACATATATAAACACACCCACAGTCCACACAATAAGCATCCAAATCTTCCATTTTAAATGCACAACTCCAATAATTCAAACAAAACCAAGCGATCTAAAAATAAACAAACCAACACCCTAACCCCTCAATTAGAAAATCATCCAAAGATTGCACACATGCGCATGCACGCACGCACACACACACACACACACACACACTCAACAGAATGAGTATGCAAGACTTGACAGCTCAGCACAAATCCTATAAAAGTCAGTAGTTCCCTTCATTTCAGTTCTTGCACATACTGGCTCTGCTGAAGCAAAGAAAATCAACCGAAGCATTCAAATTGTTCAAATCATAGCTTCCTTTCTGTATACTCACTGTTATGACTCTTTCATTCATAGTTATAGGGAAAACACTTTTGATTCCTTACAAAATAACAAAAGAAGAAAACAACAGGAAAGGGACAGTTAACATGTTTTTGGTCATACTTCTCTGCTATGGCTGTCATGGAGCTGCAATGTATCGCACAAATTTTGATTGTATTTCAGCACATAACTTCTGTACATGAGAGAAAAGCATGAAGCAGTCTGCCAAGTTTTTGTTCAGGAAAATTCTTCTTTTCAAATGTCATCACTGGAATACTTCATACCCTGGTGAAGAAGATTGGCCTACAAAGAGTTCTATACTGGTACTGAGTAAAAGGTACTCATGCTAGTGCTACATTAAAAGCACCCAGCACACACAGTAAAGTGGTTGGCATTAGGAAGAGCACCCTGCTATAGAAACCAAGCCAAAACAGGCAGGAACTTATATTTATGTAAATGTTGTACTTTTGCCAGGAGAGATCTTCAGTGATAGTGTAGTTCAGCATTTGAAGTGATTGTGAAAATTCTGCTTCTGTGCTACTCCTTATTAAATGAGGTGGGGTGTGATGATGTTTTCTTGATATAAATAACGTTTGTGTTCTCTTGCAGTTGAAAGAGACAAGACTGGCATATCTGCATCTAAGGATTCTTTCAGTATTTAGATTTATAGAATTGGTGCAGGTTAAGTGTGTAGTGAACTGGTTGTAAGTAAATTGTGCATGATCAGGGAAGGTTAGAACAGTAAGTGTCACCCTGTCATCTGTAAAAATGAGTGTTGCTAGTCATGACGGAAAGTAAGTCATTGATGTATATAAGAAAAGGGAAGAGGACAAAACTGAACCCTGAAAACTTTAGAGTTGATAGAATGAGGAACAGAAAGAATTCTATCTGTACATGTCACAATAGTGAAAACTGATAAAAAGCAACCAATGCAAGAAATGATAGATAGGTGGAGCTCATGGGTAGGCAGTTCCAATAGAAAATCTACATGCTGGACACATTTGCAATTTTTTCTGATTTCAAAATCAACAACATTGCATTGACCAAATTTCTCCAAGTTGAGAGTCCACTAGTAGGTGACATAGAACAGTAGGTCATCATTTGGGATAGATTTATAGAAAGTGTTCTGGGGAAAAAACAGAAATTCAAGGTGTTGGAGGATGTTATTGCAAATGGCTGTCTTCATTATCTTTGAAATATTGGAAGTAAATGCAATAGAAAAAGTCACTAAGGTCAGAGAGGTTGCTACAAAAGGCAAATCAAGTTAAGAAATTTCTTTGGTTCTTCAAAATATTACTTTTGTCATTATTCTTCTGCATTCTGCAATTTTGTAGCTCTTCATAGATTGCATATCTACACACAGAAACCTTTCAGTGGTCATGTAATGTATTACTAACACATGATACCAATGCATCATCTCACAACATCATAATATCACCCATTGCTACAGTCAACATCAACACACATAAGTTTTGACACATCATTCATTACACTACAATTTCATACATTTCATCAGTATATGTTCAATAATTCCAACAGATATTCGAAAACCCCTTTGTTGAAGTTTTACATACATTTTCTTTTCAGTCCACAAGGAAGCAATTCCATTACAATTGAACAGGAACAGTATAACAATTAGCTAGGTGGCAGATGACGGAAATAATACTATGTCAACTACTGACAAGAGGTATCATGTGAATGTATGATGACGTCTATGCCACACCTTACAAATGACGGAACAAAGACTCCAAGTACAACAGGATGAGGGAACATGACAGGCTGTTCCAAGAGAATGTGAGCATGCAGATAACAGGATACAAAGATTACTCATCAACAAAAACGAAAAGCTTTCATAATACAAATAACAATAGATGCTTGAAAAGAAAACAGAAACAAAAGACTCTTCAAACATCAGACAATCAACAATTTCAAATACAGAATCCAAATAAACAATATGAAAGAGATGGATAAGAAATGTTTTAAATAAGTAAATTGGGGGTGAGGTGGGGAATTACTGTCGTTGAATAAAAAATTTCCAAGTGCTGCTACAGAAACCCACAGATCTATTTGTGCTATTATTATAATCCTTTCTGCTATAGGCACAAGGCCTAAAATTTTAGGAAACGAGCTAGTCAATTACATTGACCCGATGTGCTCAGCTGGTACTTATTTTATTGACCCTGAAAGGATGAAAGGCAAAGTCAACTTCAGCAGAATTTAAACTTAGAATGTAAAGATGGATGAAATGCTGCTAAATATTTTGTCTGGCATGCTAATGATTCTACCAGCTTCATGCTTTTACAATAATAATAATAATCCTTTCTATTATAGGAACAAGGCCTGAAATTTTGTGAGAGGTACAAGCTGATTACATCATTCCCAGTGTTCAACTGGTACTTATTTTATCAACCCTGAAAGGATGAAAGGGAAAGTTGATCTCAATGGAATTTGAAATCAGAATGTAAGGATGGCCAAAATGCCACGAAGTATTTTTTCTGGCATGCTAATAATTCTATTGTGATGAACAGGAGTTACTAACAATTGTTCCCCCTCCATCTCCTCAACTTAGACAACTCTTAATTTCAGTTAATAACAAACATGTCATATTCAGATTTAATATCAGTACTTAAAAAAATCAGTTTTAGCTTTCACAATATCAAATGTCACATCTATTAGTTTTAATCCAGTTTGGATTGGAAGATATTGGTCGGCCAAATGTAAGATGTGGTTTCTAGGATTATGATTGACTATGAATGGAATAATTCTCATTGCATCATGAGTATGAGATATAGTAAATGAGATTATTTTGCTTTGCAATTCATTTTTGTATTGATCTTTAATTCCTTCCCATTCTTGAATATTCTGTTTTACCATGTTCAATCATTTCATAGTTCCTACAACTAAATTCTCTGTAATTTGTCACCTACATGATTTCTGATATGAATTTCATCTTTGTTAAGAGTCTTTCAAGACTTGGTGGTTGTCTTCAGCTGTTAATAATTTGTGATTCTTTAATTATTATTTTGAGATTGGTGTGGGACTGGAAGATATTGTTTGGTCAAATGTAAAATGTGGTTTCTAGGATTATGGCTGACTACAAATGAAATATTTATATTTGTGTTTTTGTCTTTGACCTTATTGTAAATGTTTCTTGTAAGACAGAGATTGGGATTATTTTTACCTTTACTATTTTTTTCTTTTTTGTATTTTTATTTCTAAAGGAATACATTTAATTCTACCAGTCATATTTTTTTTTCATTTGTGTTCATTACTACTAAATGTAAACATCTTTCCAAACAACCCATGGATCCAGGTTACAAGTGATTTATCTGGACAAACCACCTGTACCTGGATACATTTCAGCTAACAATAGTTCTCTACACTTATGGACCATGAAGGCATAATAAATGACCTAATGATAATTCAAAGAACTTTACCAGATAATACTTTCCAGTTAGACATAGACTGGGCTTATACTAGCCAAAATGTGTTTATCTGAGCTTATAAAGTTGTTATATATTGTCAACTTAATGTGACAATCCCTATAAGGGAATATACTACTGCTGTTTAGCCCTAGG
>JARUKP010000893.1:0-10354 GCA_029874955.1 Octopus insularis
CCTCGATACATTTTTGGCGTACTACAGATGTAAATAATCAATATTTACCTATATATGCTGATCAATCTGTTAATCCCTTCTCAAAATGTATGACTAACATTTCATGTATTTATTTGTTTATTTGTACAAAAAATATTTACCTGCATCACTTATAACCACTGCTCAGAAGAAACATTTAACCCTTCTTACTCGCAATATCTTCATATTCTCAGGTGGCAAAGTCGTTAGCACTCTGGGCAATCTGCTTAGCGGCATTTCGTCCGTCTTCACGCTCTGAGTTCAAATTCCGCTGAGGTCGACTTTGCCTTTGTCTTTTCAAGATCGATAAAATAAGTACCAGTGAAACATTGGAGTCGATCTAACTGGCTTACTCCTCCCACCAAAATTGATAGTCTTGTACCAAAATTTTAAATCAATGTCTTCATATTCTAAAGCGACAAGCTGGCAGAATCGTTAGCCCGCTGGGCAAAATGCGTGGAGGCATTTCGTCCTTTACGTTCTAAGTTCAAGTTTCAAGGTCGACTTTTCCTTTTATCCTTCCGAGGTCGATGTAATAAACTTAGCCCCTCCTCATGAAATACCTGACCTTATGCCAAAATTTGAAACCAATAACATCATATTCTGCAGAAATATAAATATTTTAAAAAAATTTTCTGAGGCATGTAAAAAAAAAAAAAAAAAGAAATGGAAGACAATGAATTGACTCAATACTTTAGATCTAACAAGCCCTAAACATTTTAACTTAAAATATTTGCAATGGGCAGTAAACTATAAAGAGCGCCAAAACCATTTCTGCATATGACTCAATGATTTTGTGTCATTAAAGTTTTATTACTCATTTCAAATATTTCTGTTCAAGATTAGGGCTCGAATAGTTTATATTTCTTCTAGCGTTGCATTGTTTAGTGGTTTTTATTACCTTGCTATTCATATAATAATAAGTTACCTATAGAACATACTTTTGTTAATGAAAAAGATATCTCACATGGGAGAACTTTATAACTGTAGAAATTATCTGAGTAATCTAAGTTCAATTCTAAGTGAGCTCTCTATTTTAACTTTAGAAACCAGCTGGATATCAACTTGAGTTGAAACCAACCCCACTCTGGGCAAGCGAAGAGACATTATTGATTAGGTAAATGTTGGAACTGGTCACGAAAGCATAAGACATTATCTATTTGTTCCAAGCAGGAGGTGAAAATACATTAAAATATTGTCTGTTACTAAGAACAACCACAGAGAATTTTTTTGAACTTTCATTCTTCTTATATGTGTGTGGGTGTATGTATGTGGAGTGCGTGTTTGTGTATGTGCTTCATTGTCTGCACATGTATGTGTGTTTATGTGTGTATGTACGCACGCGAGTATATGTATTATACCAGAGATACTTCGTATATTCATTGAAATAAACACTTAAAGATGTAAAATTTCAAATTAGATGTATTTTATCAGTCGGTGTAAAGTAGGAGCAGAACACATGACCCTTGTAGACCCTTTAAACTGGTGACATTGTTGCAGTTAGTTTTTAGTTTCAATATCTGTGGTCAGATCTACAGAAAAATTGTGGCTGGAGATGGAACTCTGGAGGGTTGCAAGGAGAATCAAATTGACAAAAGGATGACGACAGGAGAAATAAGTGTATCGGGAGAGTCTAGGTAGCAAGCTGGTTCAAAGAAGACTAATCCATGATAGAAGAAGCAGTGAGAAATTAGTCACCAAGTGCGAAAATCAATGTCATTAAATTGATTTAATGACATTATTTCGTGATTTGTGAGTAATAGCAGAACTAATCTCGATAGGTGGGCACAAACCCAATGCAATTTATATTTCTGTAATTAATAAGGGCTAGGAGAAGAGGAGTTGTGGTTTTTCTTTTTTGTTTTGTTTTGTTTGTTTTCGATCCTGAGGTCTGTCTCTGTTGCATTTAAGATAAGTCGATAGTTGGAAATGAGACAGGAAGCACAGTTAATTTTTCTTTGTACAATGCAGACCCCTGGAGCTAGAGTAAAATTCAAGTACTTGTTGATAATAGCAACTAGCTCAAAAGTGTACTACTTGAGAATTATAGAACGGACACTCCTTGTCTTGATTGGGTTGGATTGAACAAAGGTATTTTCGCACTTGGTGAATATATGTGTACGTTTCGGGGAGAGTGATGTGGAGAGATGCATTTGGAAGAGATTTTGTTTTGTATATGCAATGTAGAGTTAAAACAGAATGTGCAGCAAATGCAGCGGATAGGTACTTTACTTAAAGAGACATCTTGTTTGAAATGTTGCGGTTATCACAGGAGTTCGAGGAGCAGTGTTGTGTAGTTGGTAGATACGAGACCTAAGCTTTGTTTAAAAAGGGGTCGGAGGATCATATGGGTTTAAGTATTGCTAGGTAAATTTTTAGTTTGGAGTGAGGAAGTGGTCAAAGGAGTTTGGAACGTTCTTAAGTTGATCAGGAAATAGGGTTAGGTGAAGACTGAATACATAAACCTATAATAATGAAGAAGGAAGCATTTGAGTAAGAGTTGATGGAATTTTTATTTGCGCATACACACTCACATGCACACACACACATGCACGCACACTCATGCACACATACACACATAAATACGCACATGCACATTCATGAGAGTATTAAAATGTGTGATTAGCATGTTCGGGTATTTTGTGGATGAAAGTTTACAGAAGATACTGAGGAGGGGATACTATCTGTTTCATAGATCATTTTATAAATGTTCACATTTTTGGTTTTGGATTATCTTTGTCGAGGAAGGGAAAAAGGAAATCATAACCCATGGTTTTCGTTGATTACTGTGAATAGTCCAAACAGAACTCATTGGTAGTGTGTGGGTCTTTCAAAACCCTACAGTCTCTGAGGTTGCGGTGGAATGCTATGCCAGCTAAGAGAGTGCCTTTCAAACCGTTACTCCGAGGTTTGTGCCCCTATTTTATTTACCAGCAAGTGATTAGGGATAAACCTTTACTACTTGTTCACTCTGACAGTTATTGGTTTCAAATAGTGGCACAAGGCCAGCAATTTTATGGGCTGGGTTAAGTCGATCATATCGACGCCAGTGCTCAACTGGTACTTATTTTATCGAACCCCGAAAGGATTAAATGCAAGGTCGACCTCAGTGGAATTTGAACTCCCAGCTCAAATAATTTGTTTATAGTAATCAAATGTATTTTCTGTGCATTAACTCACTCTCTCCATCAAACCGACGTTACATGAATAAGTGGACGGTGTCAAGTGTCGAAGTGATCGCAAAGCCATGTGAGATGACATGTTCTGCTCAAGAACAAAACGCACCGGGATTTGAAACCACGATCTTACGATCGTGAGTGTAACACCCAAATCACTAGGCTATGCATCCTCAATTGACAAGTAGTAAAAAAATTAGTCAGCCTTAGCACCTCTGCAGAACTTTTGGTATCTATGTCCGACCCAAGGTCGGAATTTGCTGAAACGCACGCATAGAGTATGAATGGTCAGAACAAGAAATATAAGAGAAGACTGCAACAGAGTTGGTTTCATTACAAATTATTTAAACTAATCGGATTTACGTATTGGGCTTTAAGGGAAAAAATCAACGAAACAAATATTTCGCTTAATTTTGTGTTATTTTTTTTATATTTATAGTAAAATTAGTATTCATACCTTATTAGATCCTATCATTAATGCTACCTGGCCAATAATTTCATCTCATCCACATGGCAACACTATTAGTTAGTAATTTTAACTATTTAAGCAACCGCAAATTCCAATCTAATAAACAGCCTGAGACTTTTAATTAACTGATGTTTTCAATTAATCTTAATACATTGCTTTAAGGACAAAGTGTCACCTATTGGGATAATAACTAATCATGTTAGGGAATAACTAGATATTCTAGGTAAGATTCTACAAAAGACTAAAACAAACTATTTTTTTTACTTCAGATGACGTCATCTTTGCAATATAATCTTGCTACAGTATTCCTAAAATGTGTTAAAGGATGTTAAAATCAATTATATTTCAAAGATTGAGAACCACCATGGGGCATACAAATATAACCTAAACTCACCGCCATTAAAAATATATTTATTTATCTCTTTATTTTACTGTTTCTACCTTCGAGGTAACGATTCGTGTATTTTCTGAAAGCTGCCTTTATCTTTGGGGATTCGCAATTTTTCGCTATTTTAGTTTAATTTATTCCCATATTCTCACATATTTGTAATTTTCACAGTCCAATTTCTGCACACAGAATACTACTATATTTTTGAAAGCTGTTTGTAAAAAAAATGTATGACATTAACTACAAATGCGTTCATCTTATACTTCCAGTTATTCAGCTTTTGCTGTTGCCGTTGTTGCTGTTGCAGTTTTAGTGCTTTTTGTCAAAATTTAGTTTATGGCAGTTGTTATATGCTTTCATGAATAATAATGATATCTTTGTTTTAATAATTTTCCTCTTAATAGTACCAGCCCTTATTAGGAAACTAAAAATTTCAGGAACGCTGATGGTGTTGGAGAATATTTCATAAGGATTTCGATTAGCTTAACAAGCGGTGACAACGCAAGATGTCAACAATCAATGGCAAGTTATAATTCCATACAACAAAAACCATTAAATCTTGACAATCGATGGCAAGATGTCACGAACCAATGACAAGGTGCTATTAAATGGTGAGTAGATGTCGTATAAACAGCTATCATAATTTCAGATCATTAGTGGTTAAAAGATATCACCAATATTCTGTGTAGCCACAAGTAAATCATAATTCAAATTTACCAGTCTATAATTAAACTTCGTTATTTCGTCATTTTTAAATTGTTTGTATTCTAACTTTAACTTACTAATTTGCAAACATTTTTTCTGCCCTTGGATTTCAATAAATCTTGCTATTAATGTATTTTTTAAACTTCCACTCTTTCTCTCGGTTCTTGACCCTAAAGCAATCACTTCCAGTGTTTGAAATACCAAACTCTTGTGGGATATCGTAAAACACATAAATTTAGCTACAGATTGCATGAAAAAGGAAATTAAAGATAAAGTATATCTGCCAAATCAACTCTATAATTATTGAATCTGAATTGGACATTTTCGATTTGATACACATAAAATCCTATAACAAGATAAGAATTTTTTTTTTCCAAGCAATGAGTATCGAATAAATGGAGGCACCCAAAGGATTTTCGATCTTAAAACTCGCATCCAAATGAAACCCTAAGAGATACTGACATAATAGAGAGAAAAAGAGAGAACAAAATTAATTGAAAACGAAGAAAATATATAAATTCCATTGAGTTCTCAGCGGTGAAAATAAGGTCTTGTGCGTTGTGTGAAATATGCTTTACTTAGAATTGTCAAAAAACCAAAAATATAATCGTATGAAAAAGCAACAATTCTTATTTACTGAGCAGATAACAAAATAAAGGATGGGATGTATAAACGACCCTTTTTATATGCACCATACGTTAAAATTTATGTTGCATATCACTAAATCCTTTACAATTATCCTAAGATATCCACCGATTATGTTATGTGTGCCTACACTTTGCAAATATAAATAGATTGAGCTACTGTAAAAAGTATTTGGAGAATTTAGTTTAACATTAGTTCAACTAACACTGTTGGTATATGATGAGTTTGGAAATATCAAGTAATCAGGGAAGGAACATGGAATCATAAATATTAGAAAATAGATATGTATTGAGATATGGTGGTAAGAGTTAGAAGATAAAGAGCGGATAGAGAGATGGGGAGAAAAGAAAGATGTGATGATTAAAACATAGGAAAATAGGGGTTGGTTGCACTGAGTTGTATACTACTTTATGACTGTTTGCCTGTCTATATTATTTATTAATTGAACAGCGCTAATATTTTTTTATTAGAATATATCCTTAACCTTGAAAATTTCAGTTTTCAGATTCAAATTCTTTAAAGTTTCTAACATAAAAAAGAAGTAATTCAAAGCTGGGGTAAATGTGTACACTTATATATAAATCTTATCACATTTTCAAGGTGTTGTACGTAATTCTTAACTAGAATTTCTGCTTAAATCTCTATCTGTAAATATGCATGTTTGAATATCTATATACATTATTCTACACAAACTATGTAAATACATTAAAATGTTGACTACATCAAAACTGAACAAAATTCAACATGATCGAACTCGTGATGCCTAAGTTATGAGACCCCCATTTTTCAAGAAAGAAAGAATAAATATGCGTTGTCATTCAGAAATAATTACTATATTTGTTTTATAGCAGATTCTTAGAGTGTGTTATTTGTCATTTTACTACATGTCATGTATCTATATTATTTTAAAACTTATCTTGCTCGCAATCATTATATATTGCATTATAATACTACTAATACTATCAAACATTCGTGTAATTATGTCATCCACTGCAAAATCAAAATTGTCTGCGTCGCGCACACACCAGTTCTAAATCGATGACAATACAGCTGCAGTCAGTTGGAACATAATTCAGGCATTTGCTAATGATACAGCTAACATCAAAACGTTCATTACCCAGATAGCGCTCAGTTGACACAAACATCTAACATCTTGTGCTTGACCACAAACACTTGCCGATGGCGATGAGCATGTTCCATATATCTCTTAAATTGAGACAGAACTGGTGCGGGGGTGGGGAGGATGTTTGATATTAATTTCGCAAAGTGTTTTCAGCATGAAATGTAATTATTACCAAATGAAAAAGAAAACAAGGGAATCTCTGAACGGTAGTCTAACCTGCTAGAAATAGTAACCAAATTATTCTTCCCTCACACCCTATTGTCTTGAAAAGGGAATGACACATTGAATAATATAGCTCTACATACAATAAAGGAGGGTTTGGTCCCGGTTGAAACGCTGAGGAATACACAACTGCAAGAATAGCTTCACACTGAAGAATTTAGCGAACTAAATAAATGAGAATAAAACAGAGAAAAATATGGTTGTTGCTCCTTAATCATAGCATGACATATTTTTATAACTATCTGAAATTTGTATGAAAAATTTTTCGCGATAGAGCCAACAAGGAAATTGGATTCGGCTGCGTCTTTTCTATCACCCTTAAACAGAGCATTCTACAGATAGGCTAATAAACTAATTCCTTAATACCTCTCTCTCTCTCTCTTTCTCTCTCTCTTTGTGTATATATATATATATATATATATATATATATATATATACCCCCTAAGGGACTCACAATTAGTCTCAAGCCCCAGAGAAATGTTTCTGCTATAACAGAGTTTTCAATAAGTTTTCCGCCTGTAGTCTTCCTCCGTCTCTCATTCCTTAAATCCAAAATTTCCTGTAACACACCAGTATTACAGTGTGTGGCGATGGAGCTTTCTATGAACCGTAGTTTTTAACTTCTGGTGTTTCCCAAATTGCCATTCTTGCTTTTAATACATTAACGTCCTACTTCTAGTTAGTTCTAACAACTCCGCATTCTTTCTCACATAAGCGTCATCCATACTTAACATAAACAACTGATGTCACATGTTAATTATCTTCATAAACAAAAACCTTGAAAAATTTTTCAATTCAAATATAGAAACTTAGTTCTTTTGATAATACAAAGACATAATCGGAACATTTATCGAGAAGTCATTCTGAGATTCTCTCTCCCTAGTCAGGAACACAGTGTAAACGCTCAATCATGGTTATTACAAATGCTTGGACCTTCTCAGATATCTGGTCAGACCAACATTTGAATACAGCTTACATATATGTGGGTCGGTGTCCTTGTTACACACATATGCATCCTAAACCACATTCAAAATCCTTACCTTCAGTTCTCTAACACTTTTTGCTCATTAGTTCTCAGAGCCGCTCTCATTTCTTTATGTCTCTTCTACCACTTTAATAATGTCCCTTGTTCTCTGAACTAGCTAATGGAATATGCCATTCCTGCTGTAACTAGCTTCCAAGTTCATTA
This sequence comes from Octopus insularis, assembly GCA_029874955.1. Taxonomy (NCBI): domain Eukaryota; kingdom Metazoa; phylum Mollusca; class Cephalopoda; order Octopoda; family Octopodidae; genus Octopus; species Octopus insularis. Next base: position 7,936 of record JARUKP010000893.1, read on the forward strand.
AACTATCCCTTTCTCCACAGAACTGCAACTCAAGAATTCCATCACCACCCACGTTTTATCCCCTGCAGCAATCTATCCACTGATGTTCGATCTCATAGGCCATGGACACCATAGCCCTTCGTTTAACTAATTAATGAAAGAAGTATAGGAAATGAACTAGCTACAATAACGTAGCTAAACATATATTTAAACGAGTATCATCTATGCTGTGAGCGAATTCTACGATTTGAGATTATAATCTCATTATGCTCATAAATATTTGTTTCTTTTGACAACATATCAAATCTTTATATATTAGTGCCATACTACTGATGATTAGTCAAAGGTCAACTCTTATCTGGAAACCCTCCTGGTGAACGACTAGGTTCTATCAATAATCTTTCATTTAATTTTTACCCATAATGATGCGCGCGCACGCATGCACATATGCATGACAATCCTGTCTTTTTCAAAGGTTGAGTGCATGCAGGTCTGCGTTATCTAATTTGCCATTGTTTTTCTAAAGCGGTACCGTGGGATTTGAGGAAGATGTGTAGCTATTTCTAGCAGATTGAGTAACAACATAATGCCTTCCTCTTTACATCGACTTCTCCATCTCTATCTCTAGGGAATTACGTTGGAAGAGAAGCAGAAAAACATACGAAATTTGTTATAAGGATGACTATTACAAAAAGAGAAAATTATAGAGAAGTAAGTAGATGAAGAATCGCTTGTTAGAGTCAACAAATTACAAAGGCACTGCTTTCAAAGGTTTAATCAATCATCTAGACATTATTACTTATTTCAGCCCGGTATTTGATTTATCACTTCTATTTGTCGAAAGTGAGAGGGGTGACCGGCTCTAGTTGTGACATGGGTAAGTTGTTACAAGCCCATTGTTTCCAACTTCAAGAAATAGGTGGCACTCGGGTATCTACCTCATGAAGGCCAACTCCATAGCATCATGACTGTACATGTGTATTGCACTGGTGGGCTCTCATCAGGAAAGGTATGGCTCAAAAAACGATTTTTTAAATCCAAAAGTGAAATTTCGCCACAAAGTTATTTCCTTAACTAGTAAAGTGTTAGAAGTTACCTTCTATACATGAGGGTTTGTCCTGGATGCCATGCATTGCTAGTGCTGTGTACGAGGCAATCCCCAGAAATCCATGGTCGGGGTTAATTGTTACAGTGTATCAACTTACCCCAGGCATGTAACAACTTATCCCTTCTGTTTCAGTTTAACATGCCATGCCTAGAAATTACAAAAGGAAAACTACAAGGGGGGAATAACCCTCCTGATGTCATGGAAAGAGCCACTAGAAAAGTTGTGGATGAAAAGAAATTATTACGGAATGTTGCTGTAAAACGGCGCATAGTGGATGAAATAGGCGAACGGAATTCCAAACCAAAGAAGGCAACTGGTACAGAAAAGGCAACAAAAGGAAGAGTAAGTCAACTGAAATGGGTAAAGGCAAAGGGAAGCAGCCTCGCAGCAAGCAAGTCGCCGATTGGAAATGCCTTGTCTGCTCAGATTTGTATTCCACCTCCCTTCCATGATCTGAATAGACTGACCACATACTGACTGTACCAATGGACTACAGGATTTTCTGTGTGATCTGTGTGGTGAGAAGTCAATGGAGGACGACTTTGACTAGATGGCACATGTGTGGGTTTTATTAGCCAAGCCCTGGAGCAACCAGATCTTGCAGAATTAAGCAAAATATAAAAATGCGCAAAGAAAAAAGAAATTGTTATCTGACCAATACGCTTCGAAGACTCGAAAGAACAAGTCTTTACTTGCGATTTCTTTTGCGCTGGGAATGGTGGTCTATTGGAATAATATTTATGCGGTATTTTCACGAATACAACACGGCTACTTTCTGGCAGAGCAAACATACGCTTACAGAAATATATATATATATATATATATATAATAGCAAAATTAAGCGCATATGTACACATGCAGGCATTTCTATACACACTAGCACACTATCACACACACACATTGACGTTTGTGTATCTTTAACAAATAGCTAATTAAAAGAACATATTTCAATATAACCTCTGGACTTTCAAGTATGCACACAATACACGCATGCACTCACTCTTAGTGTACATACACTGGCAAATGTTAATTCAAAAAAAGATGTCTGCATAAGCCAAGGGGAGAAATTGAATGTCTACATAGTTTAGATCGCATAGAACATATAAACAAATGTTTATACATACAATCACATGGGCATCCCCATCTACCGAGAGAGAGAGAGAGAGAGAGAGAGAGGGGGGGTCACAATTTATATACATAAAATAAAAAGTGAGCAGGCAAGGGTATATATTCATAAAAGCACAAATAATTAATATTGTTTATTCTTATGAGTTGCAAAATCTTTCAACCTCACGGCATGATCATTATCACAATGCATTGAGAAATGTACAT
>JARUKP010000894.1:0-10352 GCA_029874955.1 Octopus insularis
TCACTTAACTCAGCACAAACGTAGTCATACGGGAGAGAAGCCATATCGCTGTAATATCTGTGGTAAATCATTCTCTGTAAGTAGTGCATTAAGTACACACAAACATATTCATACAGGAGAGAAGCCATACCACTGTGATATCTGCAATAAATCTTTCTCTCAGAATTTGACTACTCACAAACGTATTCATACAGGAGAGAAGCCATTTCAGTGTGATATTTGTGAGAAGTCATTCTCTGAAAGTAGTAGTTTAATAATACACAAGCGTATTCATACAGGAGCGAAGCCATTTGAATGCGATATCTGTAAGAAGTTATTCTCTCAAAGTAGTAATTTAATGACGCACAAGCGTAGTCACACAGGTGAGAAGCCATATCAATGTGATATCTGCAGTAAATCATTCTCTGTAAGTTCTCATTTAACAGTGCATAAACGTATTCATACAGGAGAGAAACCTTATCAATGCAATATCTGCAGTAAATCATTCTCTGTATGTTGTAGCTTAAAATCACATAAATGTATTCATACAGGAGAGAAGCCATATAAATGTGATATTTGTAGCAAATCCTTTTCTCAACTTTGTTATTTCACAGAACACAAACGTATTCATACAGGAGAGAAACCATATCAGTGTAATATCTGTGGTAAAACATTCTCTAGAAGTAGTACATTAACCTCACATAAACGTATTCATACAGGAGAGAAACCATATAAATGTGATATTTGTAGCAAATCATTTTCTCAACATATCAATTTAAGAGTACACAAACGTGTTCATACAGGATAGAAACCACACCACTGATACTTGTGGTAAATCATTCTCCCAGCATCATGACTTAAGGGGTCATATATGTATCCAGATAAAAGTGTAACTGTATCAATGTGGAACTTCTTAACAACAGCAAACATTGAAGTTCCTCCCCAAGTGAGGAGGGCTTATCTATGTGAACTTTACCCGTGACAACAACCAAGCAGCTCATCATTGGCTCTCTTTCTGAAGTAGTCTTTCACAGCTTTTTTGAACTTTTAATGATGCCAACCTTTTTTATTTACTGCTTACCACATGAAGGGATATGGTTTAGTGTCAAATTTCTTTCTTCCTCTGAAAATTTAAAAATGGACACCCTCTTCTATAACTAAATGTCTTTACATTGGAGAGGAGATATAACAGTGAGTAATAACAGCCTTCCCACACTGTTTTATATTAACACAACTGAACACTGTTGAGATAACTTCCCTCTGTGATAGTTTTAATAAAAGCAATTTCCTCCAGATTTTGAATTTGTTTACTGTGTTTAAAACCAATATTGTTATATTTGGGAAGACTCAATTGGTAAAGTCTATAAACCAGACACCTGCTGACAGTAATTACTCAGGGTTGGCAATTGGTGACATTAAAAAAAAATAAAAAATAAGGCGTGCAACCAAGTTGGAGACAGATTTAATTCTACCTTTATAGTATGTAAGGAAAACAATTTTGGAGGAACGTATGTAGCATATGTACGGCAGCAATACTCTGTATAACTTTAATACTGCAATTGAAAGATTGGGGCAAATGATGCCTACCTGATCTACAAAAAAATAAAATATTTTGTATTTTGTGCATAGTAATTAGAGTAACCCTCTTGATTTTATTCAATTTGGTGCATATTTTGACTGTTACTATTAATCTATTTTATTCAGGGTAGACACTACCTCCCCAGGCAGCACATCCCTGCTATAAACACATTCACCATTTCTCTAGTTTCAATCATTTGGCTGTGAACATACTTAAACTCCAACTCAGGAGGTGTTAGTCGAACAAATTGACCCCAGGATTTATGCTTTGTAAACCTGGTAATTGTTTTATCAGTCTGTTTTGCTGAGCCATTAAGTTACGGAGACGTAAACATACCATCGCTTGTCAGGCAATGGTGGTGGGGATAATATACATGTGACAAGTTTACAAAGAAGTGGTCTTGTGATCGATTTCTTCAACTAAAAACCCTTCAAACTGGTGCTCCAGTATGGCTGCAGTCAAATGACTAAAACAAGCAAAAGAATAACCAAAAGCCACTGTGTTAGTAGTCTTTCTTCATTATAACTCTTCCCAAAAGATATATATGTTCCATGTAATATATTTTTGGATGCAACAAATGATTGATTTATTTTTCACACTGTAGGTAAATAGTTAAGACATGTATTGTCAGAGATCAGTGATTATACTGCTGTAGAATTAATGCATTAGCAATAAATATACAAATTAGAAAATAATACTTTCTACCGTATGATCTGAATGTGTCTATATAGGTGCAGGCGTGGCTGTGTGGTAGGAAGCTTGCTTCCCAACCACATGGCTCTGGGTTCAGTTCCACTGCATGGCATCTTCGGCAACTGTTTTCCACTATAACCTTAGGCCCACCAAAGACTTGTGAGGGGATTTAGTAGACAAAAACTGAAAAGAAGCCTATTGTGTATATATGTATGTATATATATATATGTATATATATATATTCACACAAAAGTATATATTTGTGTCTGTTCACCAACACCATCGCTTGACAACCACTGTTTGTTATTTACATGACTGTAACTTAGCCATTTGGCAAAAGAGGTCAATCGAATAAGTACTAGGCTTACAAAGAATAAGTCCTGGGGTTGATTTCTTCAACTAAAACTCTTTGAGGCTGTGCTCCAGCATTGCCACAGTCAAATGACTCAAACAAGTGAAAGAATGTGTGTGTGAACATTCTCCCCACTTTGCTTTTTCCTGTCTCTCCTCTGTCCCAACCTTTTCTTTCTGCAAGTAGTTGGCCTTGACTATTTTAGATTCGTTAAATACCAAATGAATTCGATAGTTCAACCCTAAAGTTTCTCCTACTGAACATGCAGATTCGATACAATGCCAAGCGACATGAGCAGCTGTAGAATGCCTCCTTTGGTTCGTGCAAGATTCGAGCAAGACAATGAAACTGTCCTGCATGTGTTTGTGCAAACAAGAACAATATCTCTTTCTAATTAGTTTTGTATTCTTATAAATACTAGAACTCCATAAGCCAAAATCAGTTAGTGAACAGAAGCAACCAGCAGTCAGCCACTTGTGACAAACGGCCAAGAGGGAAAAGGAAAACAACCATGCGACTTACAACTTCTCTCGACTCTCTCTAACTTTCACTAGCTCGCTTTCTTTTCTCTACAACATTACCCTATCTCTATCTATGGCTTACTACTACAATGAGAACATGCCTCTCTTAACCTCGCATGCTTTTCCATTCTACATACCAACTAGTTGTGGTTTTGGCTAAATACTAAGTAACGGTAAATAAACATTTGTTTATAATTTCGATCACTGCTCTTCTGTCATCTTGCACGTCTGCAACATTAGCATCCGTTACAATCGCTAACTGCCAACTCCAACAATTATCATCACAATTACCGTTACAATTTTACAATTGGTAATCACTGACTCCACCTAACAATACTGGGCAACACTTCCGCCCGTCTCCCCCTCTCCATCAACTTAAAAAAAAATTTTTTTTTTTTTTGACACAAACACCCTTTTGCGGCTACGGAGTATATACGAATCTGCAAAACAATTGGCAAAAATCAACATTTCTATATTACTACCCCAACCCTACATTTCCTTCATTTTTAACTTTTTTCAGAATTTCTTTTTTTTTTTTTTTTTAAATATGCGGAATAATTTCCAAAAATCTTTGTAAAATTCTTTTTTAAGAATTTCTTTTTTTCTAAATATGAGTAAAAATATGGACATCATGATTCGGACAAAAGTTTCAAAATATTTCTGTACTTACAGTTACGGTGTTAGGGTTGGGGTTTTAGGGTTAGAGTTAGGGTTGGGGTTAAGGTTAGGGTTTTAGGGTTAGTTATAGGGAAAAAAAGTCAAAATTGAAGAAGTTGGGGAGGAAATTTTCACAATGCCGATTTTTGGCAATTTTCCCGAACTTAACCTTCGTATCCTAAAACAGGGATTTTTGGCAAAGAAAAAAAAATTACAAAAATAAACAAATTTTGGAGAAAATGGTGGGGCGGGACGGATGGAAGTTTTTCCTAATACCATGACAGTTTAGATAATTAAAAGTAGAAAAGAACATACACACACTTTTATTTTATTTTATTTTTTAAAATTTTTTGAATTTTCAGAAAGTTTTTCAAATGTGTGTTCTATAGACGGAAATTCATTCGATTATGCAAATGCTTTTTTTTTTAAAATCATCGCAACCCATAAATCCAAAAATCTCCATTCTTTGACGAAATTCTTTTTAATCATAGTTTTAAAATACGGACAGTCCGAGACAGTCCGAGTCTATCAATTCTTTCTGTTTATAATTTCAACCTGATTTTCGGACGAGAAAGCATGTGATTTAAGGAAGATTTACGTTATGCTTACAGCACATCCCACGACCAACTGGCACCTTCATCGTTTCTTTGTTACTCTGACGTATATTGATGTTTTTCAGTATTTTAAATGTTTGTTTTTCTTGTATGAGCGTCAGAGGTCCTATGTGTAGAACACAAATTTGCAAAAAAAAAAAAATATATAAAGAGATGTCATGACCTGTTTACATTATGTCCTTCGATCCAGAATTCATAATAGGCCGTGCGTGTGCGCAGATATTTTTAACATTTTGAATTTGGATTTCAAAAATTATGTTTCAATTATAAGCAGAAACGAATGATAGATTCGGACTGTCCATATTTTAAACACTGATTTTAAAAATAAAATTTGAGAAGGAGTGAAAATTTTAGGATTTATTGGGGTGAGGTGTAAAAACTAAAGCATTCTTTTTTTTTTTTAATTTTGGCATAGAAAATTTCCTGAAAATTCCCCATAATAAAATAGTCATACAGCCATGGGGTACTTCAATCAGAATTCCACCGTTTGACTGATTCATTACATAACTCACATTGTAATAAGCCAGATGGCAAAATATATATGATATCGTCAATAGCCAGCTGGAGGAGATGTTATCCTGGGGCTAAAAGCAACAGTAACATTCCCCCTTAGGGTTTAGCCGCATTTAAGTGGCAAATATACTTCACGTTTCAATATGATTGAGAGAAAAAGGGATCAAATTAGAGTCAGCTGTTATCGCGATGTCATACGCATGCGCACTAAGCTGACTTCCGTTTTTATTTCTTCACTTCAAAATTTCTGACTGTTTAATGAATTCCTTTTAATCAAGTACCATGCACAGTTATTAAGCATTTCTCGTCCACCACACACACTGTTATAATACATTATTCAACAATTCTACACAGTTATAAATAACAACACTATCCTTTATAAAACATTTCCGTAAGTATTCAACAATGAAAATATTTCTTCTTTTAATATTATAGTCTTTTGTTTTTGACGAATCGATTCTTTGTGTCTGTCGTACCTTTTATAAAATGAAACTTGCGTGATTTGGCTGCTATTTCTTGCTATGAAACCTATTTTGTCGACTCTTCATCGTTGCCGTGTTAGTTTGTTGTATGATTTAGTTTGAGAAATATTTTGTATTACACTTCAATCACTCTATTATAATTTGGTTTCGACCTGAGCGAAAAAAAAAAAAAATAGTGCAACAACATGTAGTAAACGAATAGGAAAAAAAAATGCGCGCTGGCGGACGGAGATCGGGGGAGAGGACTCGGAAAATTCACATCGGGAATGTTCCGAATCCTTTCACCACTTCCCCATCCGTTGGCGAAATTTGTTCATATTCGTTTAATACACATTATTTTACACCTAGTATATTTTTTTTTTCAAGTGACAGGGGGTTGGTGAGGTGCGGACTCGGATATTTCACACGATCCAGTAATTCGGGTCAAACACTGAATTTTCCGAGTACCACCCCCGCCCGTTTGCCAGCTGGCATTGTTTTTTTTGGGTTTTTTTCCCCTTCATATTCGTTTACTACATGTTGTTTTACACCTATTACACTGCTTTTTTTTTTTTATCATTTTTGTGAGCGGGTGTCGGAGTGGGGTTACTGGATCGTGTGAATTATCCGAGTCCGCACCCCACCTACCCGCAACACAAAAATTGAAACAAAAAATAGTGTACTAGGTGTAAAATAAACATGTAGTAAACAAATATGAAGCAAACAAAATTTCGCCGACGGACGGGGAAGTGGTGAGAGGACACGGAACATTACCGATGTGAATTTTCCGAGTCCTCTTTCCCGTTCGCCAGCGCGCGTTTTTTTTTTTATTTTTCATATTCGTTTACTATATATTGTACACCTATTGCACTTTTTTTTTTTTTTTTGGTCGGATCAAACACTTTTGCTTGACCCTATTTAGCAGGTGAATAAGTCAATTATATCGATTCCAGTGCTTAACTCGGTGAGGCCCAATGCACTTTTTCACACAGCTATCCTCATCCATTCTCACCACATGTCCATACCAGCGCAATCGTCTCTCTTGCACACCACAACTAATGCTTCTTAGGTTCAACTTTTCTCTCAAGGTACTTACACTCTGTCAAGTATGCACACTGACATTACACATCCATCGAAGTGAAGGTGTAGCTCTAGTTTACAAATATGTATACTTCTGTTATGTAAAGTTTAGTAAATTAAAATGTTGAGTCATTAAAGTAAATGTTTCTTTGTGCAATTAATCGCTATAGAAATTTTATCAATTTTCCAAAACTGAATTTCTGTTTTTCAATTAGCCTCTATATTTTAAACTGATGTTTCTTCATTATTTCAGAATAACAGATAAGATTGGCAAACCGTTCCATCTTTTAAAGACTGAATGAAAATGCTATATGGAAGAGATATCTAGCACTGTCTCTGTAAATTCATTGTGAAATTCCAGTGAATTTATTTGCTCTAAACTGAGTTCTGCTAATAGCAAACTTTCTGCCATAATCTGAAGTGTATACAAACTGGATACATTTTCATAAGTTTTTAGATAAAGGTAACATTGGACAGAAATAGAGCAGCTGAAAAAATGGCAAAGAATAAATAATAGAAACGAAATCAACAAGAAATATATAGAAATATTTTGATTTGAAAACGAAAAAAAGTATTGCAAAAACGTCAAAAACTTGAGAAATTGATTTTTTCTTGAAGACATGCCTAGAGATAGAGGAAAACCATCACGTGAATTTGACATTTGTGAAAAGTCGTCCTCCAAGAATGATAATCTAATCAAAAATAAGCGTATTCATACAGGGAAGAAACAATATTACTGCAATATCTGTGGGAAATCATTCTCTGTACATAGTAACTTAACATCTCACCTTCGAATTCATACAGGTGAGAAACCATATCAATGTGATATCTGTGGTAAATCATTCTCTCGGAATGGAAGCTTAACCACACACAAGCGTATTCATACTGGAGAAAAACCATACTGCTGTGATATCTGTGGTAAATCATATTCTATACGTAGTAGCTTAATAGCTCACCAGCACATGCACACTGGAGAGAAACCATATCACTGTATTGCTTGTGATAAATCATTCTTTAATCATAGTGCTTTGAATTCTCACAAACGAAATCATACAGGAGAGAAGCCATATCGCTGTGATATCTGTGGTAAATCATTCTCTCAGACTTCTGCTCTAACTACACACAAACGTATTCATACAGGAGAGAAGCCATATCATTGTAGCATTTGTGGTAAATCTTTCACACAAAATGCTTTCTTAATTTCTCACAAACGGATTCATACAGGTGAGAAGCCATATCAGTGTGATATCTGTGGGAAATCATTCTCTGCCAGTGGTGTGTTAACATCTCACCAACGTATACATACAGGAGAGAAGCCATATCACTGTGGTATTTGTGGTAAATCATTCTCTGAAAGAAGTGCTTTGAATTCTCACAAGCGAATTCATACAGGAGAGAAGCCATATTGCTGTAATATCTGTGGTAAATCATTCTCTCAAAGTAGTGACTTAACTAAACACAAGCGAATACATACAGGAGAGAAACCCTATCACTGTAATATCTGTGGTAAATCATTTATTGGAAGTGGTGACTTAAAGATGCACCACCGTATCCATACAGGTGAGAAACCATATAAGTGTGGCATTTGTGGTAAATCTTTCAGCAGAAATACTACCTTAACTTCTCACAAACGTATTCATACAGGAGAGAAGCCATATCGTTGTGATATCTGTGGTAAATCATTTTCTCGAAGTGATCACTTAACAGAACACAAACGCACTCATACAGGAGAGATGCCATATCATTGTGATGTCTGTGGTAAATCATGCTCTAAAACATCAAACTTAACTAAACACAAAGGTCTCCACACACAAGATTAATTGTATAAATATCAAAATTTATTTTCTTCTGCCTTTTACTCCCTAAAAAGACATAGGCCTTCAATGAGTTTTCTTTACTGTCCCCAACTCGGGGCTATCTTTTCCTCTCCCTGGTGTTATTGGTCTTGAATTTATGTCAAAGCTTCTGTAAGTTTGCTGTTTTCTAGGTAGGAGTGAAGGCTCTGCACACAAACCCATTGTTACTTCTGCGTAGATGCGGCCCATTTATTTTGGCCCCTATCCTTTGACATGTCCAGCATGAGAGACCTTACCAGTAACCTATGGCTCTGCTGGGATAGTTTTTACGGTTATTGAATCAAACAAGGACTTGAACTTGCTGTGAAATATCAATATTTGTGCTGTGCTAAATACAGTACAGTAAGTGTAATATTTAACTTTTTATGACTAAATAAAGTTTTTTTTTTTTTTTCCTAATTCATGTAATTAGTAATTTAATGAACTCTGATACACATGTGCAAGATCATCTAGTAATTATCGTTTGTACTCTAGGTACAAAGTCTGAAACTTTGGTGAGAGAGGAGTAGTTGATTACATCAAACCCAGTGAAATAACTGGTATCAATTTAATTGACCCTGAAAGGATAACAGGAAACATTGACATTGGCTGAATATGAACTCAGAATGGGAGAAACAATGAAATGAACTAGGCTTTTTGCCCAGAGAGCTAATGATTCTGCTGGTAACGGCCTTTAAGTTCATCTGGAAATTATCACAAGATAGAAAAAGAGGGAAGATGCTCCCAGTACTGAGAGGGGAAGGTGGATGTGGGTGATGTAACACGAGATGTTGAAAGGCTAAGTATGATAGAGGAGCAAGTGCAGGTGTTTTACTATACAGGAGGGAAGAACGTAGACCAAAGAAGCTGTGGGCACAAACCTGGGTGAATCTGACCGCAGGAGCAGATCTTGGTGGTAGTAAAAGAAAAAATATATGATATATAAATCAATTTAAATAACTTCTTTTTTGCCTGCTTTTAGTGTTGTTGCCTTTTTGGCCATGTGGGTAATTGCACACGCTGTATTACACATCCTGAGCAAAGTTCATTCCCTTCCAGGAGCACTATCCTTGGTGTTTATAAAAAATTTGAAATTTTTTTGAAATAAAATATTTCCTCCCCGCACTCCACTGCTCTTGTAATTTCTTGGGAGAGTTACAGATTGAAACCCTCTCCCAGTGCATTAAATCTCTACTTACTAATCAATGTCCTTACCTACAAAGGCATCTAAACAGGTTCCCAATTTGGGATTAATTACTGAGCTACAGCTGTAACAAGATAGTTTTTGTTTTTTATCTTTAGTTATGATAGATTTAAATATCTCTTAATTTACATTAATGTTGGCTGTCTTGGTGGTCTTGTAGGTAGAGACATTAGACAGCCACAATGAACATCTTGGGCAGGTTTCAATTCTACCAAGGGCTTACATTCATTAAGGGGTCTTTAAAAAATGAAAATGTTTAATAAGACCACCCTGTAATTCCTGGCAGAGATTAGAAACCTTTGCTTGTGTCTTGTTACTACTTTTAAACACCCTTACCTACTGGGCCACCAAAGCAGCAACAATTTTTATGACAAAATTAACTTATTTAAATTTATTTCAAATATTGTATTTACTATAAATATATGAGGGAGATCTGGTTACTATGTGAAGGCTGCCTTGTGACCCCTTCTTTGCACACACACACTATTTTTGGTGAGTGAAATTTGGTTGCTTAAATAAAAATATTTAATAAGTCATCTTGTAATTTCTGGCAGAGATTTGAAACCTCCACTAGAATATTTTGTTATTATTTCTTAACACCCTTACCAATTGGGCCATCAAAGTAATAACAATTTTAATCAGAAAATTAAGATATTTCAATTATTGGGTTTACTATAAAGATTTGGAGGAGATTTGGTTACAATGTCAAAGCTGCTTTGCGGCCCCTTCTTCACACAGACAATCTTTTTGCTGGCGGAAATTTGGTTGTGTAAATAAAAATGTTATTTAATAAGAAACTTTGTAATTCCTGGAAGAGATTTGAAACCTCCACTTGTTATATTACCACTTTGCAACACCCATACC
>JARUKP010000895.1:0-10352 GCA_029874955.1 Octopus insularis
TGTGTGTGTTTGTGTGTGTGTGTGTGTGTGTGTGTGTGTGTGTGTGTGTGTGTGTGTGTGTGTGTGTGTGTGTGTGCTAATTAGCATTACTAACTTCAGTTTAATATACGCAGTTAAATGGGGCTAATATAGTGAAATTCCCCACTAACTCATTTTAATCAGTTAAAATGACAGCAATTATAAAATGAAAAATCATTAATGCTAATGATAATTCTTGTCTGTGAACACAAAAGAGAAAGCTCTAAAATTCAAATTAATTAATAACTGAATTGAGATATACATTGAGGAGTGAGTTTGATCTTTGGTAGCACAGTGCTAACTATTGACATGCTTGTTTTATTAGACCTCCTCAACAAAAAAATAGTCTTTTCCTGTTCTTGCCAGACCTTAAATATAAAGGATTTGGGTGAATAAATGATGATAGGTATGGTAACGTAAGAGTGACTGAGGGAAATCATCTAGGGATTAAAACATGAAGATTAACTCATTAAATTGTTGCTTACAAGCGTAACAGTTCAATATCTTGCGTATGTTAGCACCAATATAGCTATTTAGTCTTCATGCAAAAGTTATGTCTGGGTAATTTCTCTTAGTTACTCTGTTTTATACTAACTACAATAATTCTTTCAACTACTTTCATTATGCTGTCTGTCTTCTTGAGACCTTCGGAATTGCCTTAGTAATTAGCAATGATATTGCTATGCTAGTCACTGGAGATAACACCTTTTTTTCACTATATAATTAACTGAGTAAATAGTATAGAACCTATATAGCCTGATGCTTTTAATATCTTGGCAGCTATCCCTGATGATTTTGTAGCTTTCCCAGACTTCATACAATCAATTCTGAGATTGTAATAAATTAAAAATTGCAAAATATCTGTTCTGTTTTGTTTCAAAAGCTGAATATTGTGAAACTTTCCATGCTCCTGTAAACGCTGATGTAAAACATGAAGCCTGTTTAAAGAACCAGACATTACAGATTGGAACCAAATGTCCAATTAAATGTCACAAAGGTTTTCATTTGGATGGCTCCTCAACCCTAAGATGCCTTAAAAATGGTTCCTGGTCTAGAAATAATGTCACCTGTGAAGGTAAGTAGATTGAAGGTTATGACATAAACATTAGAACGTGATATATTCATTCTTAAACAGCTTAAATCACATAAATCAGAAAATTTTCAAGATTTATTGTTAAACCAGCATAAACTTGATTATATAATTTACTCACATTGTATGAATATATGAGTGTGTAAGTGTTTGTGTTGGTGCATGTTATATTTTTGCATATATGTGTATATGGGTGTAAGTCCTTTTTGACGAATAATTATACATGAGGCTCCATATGTTTTTTGTCAACTGTGGCACTGTGATGGCAAGTTAACCCTTTAGCATTTAAACTGGTCATATCCAACCAAATTATTCTACTTGTTTTTTTTTTGTGTCCAAACTGGCCAGATCTGGCTACTCACATCTACCCTACAATGTCATTCTAAAAGAAATGAACACTCACATCATTGATTATGCATGGTTAATTCAAAACAATGTAAACAAATAGGTATTACATTTGACAGGGTAATCTAAATGCTAGAGGATTAAATAAAATCTTTTATGACTTCCTTGATTTGGTAAGTTACTCAGCTTAACAGCTGTTTCATAACCACTACACTTCAGGATATATACCCATAGCAGAATCTATCAAGTTCCAAATAGGATAGCATGGTCTCTAGTGCACAGGCCTGAGGTCAAGCTGACAGATAGCAAAATAGATGTTAGAAACAAAGAACACAAAATGTAGTTGTCAATTGGGAGTACCTTTACTTAATATGTAAGAATAGAGTAGGAACTTGATACTGTTTACTCATTGTAAGTCATGGGCCTATGAAAGATACAGAAGATTCTCTGGCAGTTTAGCAGGGAGCCAATACATCAAATGAGATAAAGAAATACAGATATTTAGCAATATTGGAATTCATTTCATAAAGTCTATGGATTGTTTGCTGGATGTAGATGATAGGGTCTGTTAACTATGTAGTCATCTGATTGCAGTTGTGATGAATGCAATAATAACTGATACTTCTGTTGACAGCAAAAAGTTTCTTTCTGTTTGTGGAAGGTAGACTGTACGAAGCTGAATGGTCAAGGAACATAGATATTAAATGTAGAAGATTTGTAGTGGATGAACTAAAAATTGACAAGCATCATATGTTAAATGTGTAAAGCTAATAAGCATGAAAAGCAAAGCAATTAAGTATTGAAGTCATGAGTCAATGTGTGCAACGGAGATGCCTGTACAACATAGACATGTGATACATACAAACAGATGAAAATGTCTGATATGCTGTTGATGATGAAGACTCATATAACAAGTAAAGTAGGGAGGTTGGATCTAAGGATACTAGGCTTCTCAAAAGAAATTATTAATACTAGAGACAAGATGCAATATGACATATAACAGACCATTTTAAGTTAGTGTTAAAATAATGATAACATAGCTATGTCACTTGGACTAACATACATTCTATGGTATTTTGTATGAAGTCAGTACTGGGGTGAGAGCCTGATTTGGATAGACATGTTTCAGTTTTATGAGAACTCCTCAGCAAGAAATAATGTTTATCAGTAATGACAAATTATGATGACAAAGATGATGATAACAGTGATGATGACAACAACGGTGGTAGTGGTGGGGATGGAGAAGATAGCAGTAGTGGCAGTACAGGAGATGGAAACAGCCATGATGATGGTGATGAAGACAAAGAGGAAGTAGATGATGATGATGATATTGGTGGACAGCAGCATCTGAGGTGGTGGCCATGGCAGTAGCAGCTGCTGGTTGCTGGTCGCTGTTGTTGTTGTTATTCACTACATGATTGTTTACATCAGCCTTAGTGTCTGGTTTTTTGTGGGGCATGTCCCTTTGTGGTTTTCTCATGTTCTTATTTTGTGGCAATAGAAAATTACATTAGGTTGTCCAGTATTGCTGTATATGTATGTGTCTGCACACTTGCTTGTCTTTCTGTCTCCATTACCTGTCTGTGATAACACTTTACAATGTGATTTTCTATGTTTCGGTAGATATTGATGAATGTGAGAAGAATAATGGTAAATGTGAGCACCAGTGTGTCAATACAATGGGAGGTTACTTCTGTAAATGTGACCCAGGTTACAATCTCAATCCAAATGGCCGCACTTGCTCAGGTAGGTAAATTAAAATATTCTAAAATATGATTTACAGTTCTTCACTACTTTTTCTCCTCTTATTTCTTTCTTTCTTATTTCTTTTTCTCTTCATCATGTTGGTGGTGCTTTCCAAACACAGTTAATGAGAAGTAGTTAGAGGCAACCATCATCAACATTCAACATCCATTTTCCATGCTGGCATGGGTTGGACAGCTTAACAAGAACTGGCGAGGCCTAAGGCCACACCAAGTTCCATAGTCTGTTTTGGCTTGGTCTCTATGGTTTGATGCCTTTCCTAATGCCAGCCACTCCACAGAGTGTACTGGGTACTTTTAAGTGGCACCAGCACCCATACCCATAGCAATGCACTTTTTATATGGCACCTTAGTTTTAAGATCTCAATTTTGTTGTGGTGGGCGGCTGACCATGCCACAGATAGGGACCGATGGCAACATTGAATTAGCCAGGATTGAAAGCACAACACCTCTTATATTGGGATCTACTCTTTGTAGAAACAGAAAAGGATGTGGCAGATAGGCTGATAGTATCAGTGGACTGGTAACACTTGAGTGGCACCAAATACAGAGTCTAATCAAGATATTTGGTTGTCAGTTTTTGTAAATCATTTTGCCCATGGAGGAAGAAACCACTTCCTTTCATATGTTGTGAAAAGGTCATGAGATAAATGACAGTGATTCAAGGTGAGGAGTTAAAGCCCACAATTTTCAGAAGCACAGAATCTATCAAATATTTTTATATGAGAAATTATATATTATTTTCACAATATCTAAATATACACTGGCCATATTTAGAATCAGTTGTGGCTTGTATAGTTTATTAAAAATCAGTTGCAGAATCAAGAAAAATGCTGAGAAAAGTCAGAACATAATGGTGGTCCAAGAAGTGAAATTTTCAATTGATAGCATTATGTATCAGTCAAAATATCATTTCTATATTCATCATTCTTGTTGCTCTAGAACAGCTACAGTCTGGAGAAAGTTAATTTAGTTATACAAATGAATAGATACACTGGTCTGCCTTATAAAAATAAAGATGAGGAGGTGATGATGAGCATGTGTATTAACACACTGGTTGTGTCAGTGATAATGAGGGAAAAATAAAGAAAGGTTATAG
Source organism: Octopus insularis (assembly GCA_029874955.1). Classification (NCBI taxonomy): domain Eukaryota; kingdom Metazoa; phylum Mollusca; class Cephalopoda; order Octopoda; family Octopodidae; genus Octopus; species Octopus insularis. Next base: position 4,316 of record JARUKP010000895.1, read on the forward strand.
AGGTAAGAGAACTGAAAACAATGTCTTTAATTATAAGCTTACTACTACAATTTTTTAAATTTGAATACTAATTGATTACAATAAAACTGCCAAATGAATTCTATCATTAAACTAAGTTTTTCATCATTTGCCCATTGTTTTAAAACAATTTTCAGCCTCACTGTGTAACACAATTACTGCCCCTGATAATAATAATAATGTAACAGTGAAGAGTGTTAAGTGTCTGACCAGAGCTAAGCTAATTGCTGGAACTAAATGCCAACTTGCTTGTCCAGAAGGCTATGAAGTAAAAGGTCCTTCATTCTTGGAGTGTTTAGAAAATGGTACTTGGTCAAAATTCAAGTCTACCTGCCAAGGTAAGCGTGGGTGTAATTTTTTTAAGTGTATGTGTGTGTGTGTGTGTGTGTGTGTGTGTGCGTGCGCGTGCACGTGGATGTGTTTCTTCCTTATATGTCTCAGGAAAGCAAGAGAATGTTATAATAATCGTTCTACTCTTCAGGATGGGCTTCTTCCTGCAACTACTAACACTGCTCAGCCTTCACCCACCCTATGACTTGAACTGGGTTGACATTAATGAGAAGCGAAATATGTATAAGCTGTTTTATGTCATATTCTCAACAGATGTAGAACAATTTTGTGTGTGAGTTGTTTTAGTTCTTCAGGATTCTAACTAGAAATCAACCTATTCCAGAAGTTCTAACAAAAAAAAAAAAAAAAAATCAACCCATTTCAGAATGTCTAAGATTCAATTCATACTAGGTCCAACTTATATCAAATATTTTTACAAGGAATCGACTCGTATCACAAGTTTTAACTAGAAATCTACTTGTTTCAGACCTTTGAATTCAAAATCATTCTAATTAGAAATGAACTCATACATTCTAGTTAAGGATCAATTTATACCAGAGTGTCACTAGGAATCAACTCATACCAGACTTTCTAGCTAGGGATCAACTCAAACTAATCATTCACTTTGCAAAGAACTCACCACTTCAGCATGATACAGGGCCACTCTATAATCAAATTTATTCAATTTGTATATATGTATACATGTAGGTGTTTATGTATTAGTGCATGTTATATTTTTGCATAAATGGAACTGTCTCCTGAAGTTGGTAGAACTCAGCAACAACAGTTTGGAGTAGATACTCTCACTCTGATTGCACTCTTCTGATGGGCCTGTCAACATTATCAACCCTCCATTCCACACAAGATGCCAAGAATAAGTTTTACAATCAGCTCTTTAAGACAGTACAAGTTCTACAATCAGCTCTTTAAGAAAGTACAAGTTCTACAATCAGCTCTCTAGGAAAGTACAAATGGAGAACAGCTAGTGCTACTTGATGATTTCAACACCAGAGTGGGTGCTGACCACGACTCCTAGCAAAGGTGTCTGGGTCAATACAGGGTTGGCAACATGAATGAAAATGGGAAATAGCTGCTTAAGCACTGTATGCTCCATGGACTATGTGTCACCAACACCTACTTCAAGGGCAAAGCTCAATACAGGGTCTCCTGGTGTCACTCTCACTCAGGACACTGGCACCAGCTTGATCTGATCATCACAAGACACAACTACTTGAGGAATGTGCACCTGTCGCAGTCTTTCCAGAGTACTGACTGTGATACAGACCATTCCCTAGTTTGCTGCAATCTCAAACTCCAATCAAAAATGTTGCACTGCACCAAACCCCCAGGCAAGTAGTGTATCAGTGCTACTTCAACACAGCAGCCAGCTAAGACAGATGCATTCCTCAAGTCACTGGAAGACATCCACTTTGCAGACCCACCAGGAGACAATGTTCAGCAGAAATGGGATGGGACTCTCTCGGGGACATCATCCATAGCACTGCATTGAAGGCATTTGGGAGGAGAAAGAAATGACACAAAATTGGTTTGAGGTGAGTGTGAAAGAGCTCAATACACCCATGGAGAAGTGTGCTGCCCTGCTGAAGCACAAGTATCAACCTACCAAGACAACGTTGCAAGCATTGAGATAAGCAAAGAACAACATGCAGAAGATAGTGAGATGCTGTAAAAATGACTACTGGTTACAACTATATGAAGACATCCAACTATCGTTTGATATGGGCAATATTCACAGACTGTATGAGGGTATCAAGAAAGCCATCAGCCCAACCCAGAACAAGATAGCTCCACTCAAATCCAGAACAGGGGAAGTCATCAAGGGCAAAATAATGCACTGTAGAACAATTACATGCAATTGAGGAGCTGGACACATTGCCAACTGCTGAAGAACTGAGCTGAGCCAATGATGGCTTACCCACTGGAAAAGTACTGTGTTCTGATGGCATCCTACTAGGTGTACAAAGAGAGGTCTACTTGCTGAAGCTACTGTGTCAGTGCTGGGAGGAGGGAACAATCTTGCAAGACATGAGAGACTGTAACATTGTCACTCTACATAAGAACAAAGGGGACAAAAGCAACTGCAATAATTACCCAGGCATCTCGCTGTTAAGTATCGTCAGAAAGGTCTTTGCTCTCTTAGTCCTAAACAGACTACAGAAAATCACTGAGAGGGTATACCCTGAATATCAGTGTGGTTTCAGATCAAACTGCTCCACCATCAACATGATCTTCTGTCTTTGACAGCTACATAGTACCAAGTGCAAAGACAACCACTCTTCATCACCTTCATTGATCTCATAAAGGCTTCTGACCCAGTCAGTAGAGATAGCCTGTTCAAAATCCTTGCCAAAATTGGAAATCCTCCAAGATTCCTAAGGATTCTCCAATCATTTCATGTGGATATGAAAAGCATCACTCAATTTGATGTCCCTTCCTTGGAGGCACTCAACATGTGTAGCAGTGTGAATCAGTGCTGTGTACTTTCCTCCACATTGTTTGGCATCTTCTTTGCAGTCATTTGGGATATCAACTGATGGTGTCTGTCTTCACACCAGATCAGACAGAAAGTTGTTCAATTTGTTGAAGCTGAAAGGTTAATCCAGAGTGTGCCACGTACTCATCTGAGAAATGTTGTATGTAGATAATGCAGCACTGACAGTGCACTCTGAGGAGAAAATGCAGCACCTAGTGGACAAACTCTCAAAGGCCTGTCAAGAATTAAGCCTGGCTATCAGTTTAAAGAAGGCCAACATACTGGGGCCAAGATGTCGAGCATCCCCCCCACCACCACCACCATTGCCATCAACAACTATAAGCTGGAGGTAGTTGTGAATTCATCTAATGCGGCTCTACCATCTCTGATGACCTCTCCCCAGACCCTGAGATCAGCAAGCAAATTGAACAAGCATCCTCCACATTTGCCAGGTTCACAAAGGGAGTCTGGAAAAACAGAAAACTGGCTGCAAACACCAAGACTGCTGTCTATAAGGCATGCATCCCCAGTACACTACTCTATGACAGTGAGACATGCAGCCTCTACTCCAGATCATAGCGATGTCTCTACACTTTCCACCTTCATAATTTGAGATCTATCTTAGATACCAAGTGCTCTGAGTGAGTCATCAATGCTGGTGTCCTCAACCACACCAAGATGCCCAGTATGCTTACCCTGCCCCAGCAGCACTGTCTGCACTGGTTTAGTCATGTACGTCGCATGCTGGATGGGAGGATCCAAAAAGACCTTCTGTATGGGAAATTGGTCACCAACACAAGAGCATGAGGATGACCTCATTTTCGTTTCAGGAGAGATGTGAAGTCATTTGATTTGGACGTCTTGAGAAGAGACTGGGTCACAAATGATCAGCCATGCTGGAGATAAATGCTGCAAAAGGGGGATGAAGTGGGTGGAAGAGAATCAAGAACTTGCCATCAAATAACAGCACACCTGAGGAAAGGAAAACCAGTGGTGCCTGTAGAGAGCTCCTTCAAATGCATTCAGTGTATGCAAAGCTGCCACTCCTATGTGGGCCTCTACAGCCACAGCAGATGCTGCACCATCATCAGCAGCTGACACAATTTCTTCGGGTGCAAATCCATTGTCTCTTGAGACCAACCCATGCCATGAGGCTCCATATGTATTTTGTCAACTGTGGCACTGTGATGGCAAGTTAACCCTTTAGCATTTAAACTGGTCATATCCAACCAAATTATTCTACTTGTTTTTTTTTTGTGTCCAAACTGGCCAGATCTGGCTACTCACATCTACCCTACAATGTCATTCTAAAAGAAATGAACACTCACATCATTGATTATGCATGGTTAATTCAAAACAATGTAAACAAATAGGTATTACATTTGACAGGGTAATCTAAATGCTAGAGGATTAAATAAAATCTTTTATGACTTCCTTGATTTGGTAAGTTACTCAGCTTAACAGCTGTTTCATAACCACTACACTTCAGGATATATACCCATAGCAGAATCTATCAAGTTCCAAATAGGATAGCATGGTCTCTAGTGCACAGGCCTGAGGTCAAGCTGACAGATAGCAAAATAGATGTTAGAAACAAAGAACACAAAATGTAGTTGTCAATTGGGAGTACCTTTACTTAATATGTAAGAATAGAGTAGGAACTTGATACTGTTTACTCATTGTAAGTCATGGGCCTATTTTGTTATGCTTCGGGAAAGGGTTAAAGGAAATTAAGTCAGCATCAGTTAATTACTGGTTCCTAATTTATCAGTTCTAGAAAGACAAAACAGTAGATGCTCCAAGAAATTATTTGAATACTGACACAAGAAATGTTAGGCTTGAATAGAACTTTTTCTCATTTTATATTTTAGATCTCATGATATGAATCATACTTCCTTTAATTTCAAAGAAGAGAAAATGAGAGTTAATTTATGTTATTTCAAAGGACCATATTTAAAGCAAAATAGCCAACACATGGAATTGAAACTAAATCTAAGACCATGGCCTTACTCACCTCACTAGACATTAATGAAGTTATCAAATCACCTTGTACAGAAAACTTTTGGTACAATCAAATGTCCTAACAAATTAAGACTGCAACCTACTTTCTCTATCTCATTTCTTGCTATTTCCCATCCTCCTTATACTACAAATGCACCTACAAAAATCATGGAAAGTACAACTTTCATATTTTCTTCTGTCAAACTGGAAACCACTCTTTGACATAATTATAAAATGTTTGGTCCATTATTTGCACCATATTCTTATTAAGGGGCCTACGAAAGGAAATACAAATACCTTCGACTAGTGAAATGATTATATATGCTATGACAGAACAATCTCTTAAGTTAGAAAGTGAATCATCTAATCTTGGAGAATATTTAATGTTATTCTTAGATTGATTTTGGAAGACTATTCTAATCATTTATAACTTCGAAATGTTACAACTGTTTCAAATATTTGCAATTGTTGTTGCTTAGCTTCAGATCTTCTGTCATGGCTACTTTATTATTTTCTCAGGCATAGTGCATATATTTCCTTCCTAAGATATTTAAGATGTAATTTGAAGGAGATTTTGTTGATGTTTCAAACAATCGAAGTGACTCCTACAGGAAATTCTTCATTTGTAAAATCTTTGTTGCTGTTATTTGGCCTCAGGTTACCTTTGAGTAGGCACCTATGATAAAAGTTACTTCAGGAATACCCATCCTGCCCTATTTTTAAAGACAGTAAGGTGTGATTTAAGGGAAATATGTTTGCTATTTCTAGTATAAAGGTAACCACATTGGCTTGTGTAAAATCTTTATACTGAATAGAGCTGGAACTTCAATTTGAAAATGGTCCTCTTTTTTTCTTTTCATCTTCTCTCTTCTCTGTTGCCTTTCCTTATTGGTCATATGAAATTTTGCAATATTATTTTATTCCCTTAGTTTTACATGTTTACACTTTTATCACCCTCAAAGTAGTTTTCATTTGAAGCAATGCAGTGGTCCCGGCACATTTTCCACTATTCAAAGCAGTGCAGAAGCTCTTGCAAAGGGTTGCTTTTTAATGCCTCCATCGTTTTTTCCTCCACCTCTTCCACATAGGCAAATTCTGTAGCACCAGCTTTCATTACTAGTGCTGACCTTTGGAAAAAGGTTCGGATCAGCTTCCAACTGTTCTTTCAGTTCAAGGCAGGCATTCAGTTTTGGT
>JARUKP010000896.1:0-10352 GCA_029874955.1 Octopus insularis
ATGTTTTTTATTCTGCAGAGTGAGTATCTGAAAATCATGCAAGATTGTACTGGGTTTTACATGATAGTGTTACTCATTACCCTATTGTTTTCATTACTGATGTTGTTTGGTTTATACATTGTCCACTAATTCCTAATTAAAGTGAGTAGATGTAGATTTTTTTTTTGATATTGTGTGTGTGGACATGTCTAAAGGTGCAGAAGTAGCTGTATAGTTAAGAAGTTTGCTTTGCAATTGTTGTTACAAGATTTTTTGCAGTGGGCAGCACCTTAGGAAACATATTAATATTTTCCTCTATATCAAGTTTTATTTGTAAACAATTTAACATTAAACTGAAGGATTACTAACTGATATTTTGTCAACTACATATTTATTCAGCTTTTTACAAAGGTAAGGCTGATAGTGACTTCAAAATCTGAAGGCAATCCAAAACTTTGGCCACTGTTAACTTTTTCTTTGTATATTTAGTGTGTGCATGTATGTATAAATATATGCTGGTACGTACACACATACGCACATATAATCATTTTAATTTGTTCTTTGTTTTCAGTGTGAGCAGCTTGAAAGTGAGTTAGTGAGTTGTCTGGAGAATCAGCGAAGCATCTTACAGTCTAGCCTGGACATTCTCAACACTTATGCTGCCATTGTCGGACATGTAGGTCTTGTTTTGCTTAACCTTTACCTCCTCCTTCTTGCATCATCTCTATCATCTTTTCCACCCAGATTTTTATTATATTTCCCTATAATAAAATGGTAAGAACTATAGATCAGTGCTGCCCAACCTTTTCTGAACATGGGCTAGCTTGAAGAAAAAACAGTGCCAGTGGGCCAGACTCACATTTCTAGTCTTTCAATTTTTAATACAACTACTTGAAATGGTTTGGAAAAGTATTCAGAACTGAAAATATTGATTCTATCATTTTATTTACAGAAACTACTCATTATATAATTAGTATTCATAACTCAATTTATACATACACAAGATGCTGCTTCTACTTCATCATTGCTATCAAAAAATTATAGCCTATATATGATCATAAAAAGTAATTTGACTTATAACTTTACATTCTACAAAATAATTTTAACAATTGATCAAGATTTAAGAAAAAAAAAGCATTTGTTCAAATGGCATTTAATTCAATAATAAAACAATTTAATCTTGAATGAAAATATCAGGGAGAAACTTGGAATTGTTTTGAGTCATCAAGAAGCTTTTCAATGTCTGCTGGAATATTTGTTAAGGCCGGTCAGAGTTCATCTTCAAGATGAGCATCACTCAATGAATTTCTTTTGTTCGATTTTACCAATTGCATGCAACTGTAAAGGTGTTCACATATCCATGTTGAACCAGACAAAATGAGAAAGCATTTTGAGTAGCAAGTAAGATTTGGATATTGAGTGTGAGGCAGACTGTATTTGTAGAAGTCCATCAGTTTTTTCTTTAAGAACTGACTCTTGACATCAAAGTCACTTTGCAATTCATTCAATTTCATTTGAAGCTCAAAGCGGGCATCAGTAGAATCCATGTCAAAAGGCACTGACAAAAATTTTCAGCTGCTCTTTACAAGCACAGAAATCGTTAAATCTCCTGGCAAATTCTTCTAGAATCTGTTTTAACTCGCTCAAAGAATTCCCGGTTTATGGTCGAAATGTGCAACAGTTCCTGAAGGCAAAGAAAGTGAGCATAATCGCTGTCAGCAATTTGAGAAATCCACAAATCTAGTTTCTTTTGGAAAGCTGTCACCTACCGAAACATATTATGGATGAGTTTTTCCTATTCTAAAAGCTTTAAGAAAGCCTCAAACTCTCAATGGCTCCCATTATCAAACTGTAAATAGGTCCAATAGGGAGGAGCAGTAGCTCAAGTAGTGAATAACTAACATCTCTTCTGGTTGATCAGCTGGGTTGAATTCAAAGCCCTCCAGTAGAGTTAGCTTGCAGGAAGATGAATTCCTCTACTAAACTTAAACAAAGCACTTTGCTGGTATCTCATTTACTTCATTAACCTGATTAATTCAATATGACATCAATTGAAGGATAACTAGGTAGAATAGTAATTACATTGGCTGTTGTATCTGTTCTGTATGGGTTGTTGTTCTATCTTACACTAAATTTTTGTCTATTGTTTACTCTGTTCCAGTTTGGATTACCATTTTCTGAGAAAAGCCGAACTAGTAACTACCTCACCTGGTTGCAGCGTTTATTGAGAAACTTTTCCTCAGACAAGTAAGCTTTGCTGTTATTTTCCTGTTGAAACCAGATAATTTTTTCATTATTTTCACTTCTTGAAATTCTCTTTTGATAAGAGGTTTTCAAGTATGTTCAATTATTGTTGTTAACTGATATATTGTTGCTGCTACTGTTGCAAAGAGGTTGGCATTTGATGATAGTAGTGTAGTTAGGAGTATGTAGACCTGCACAATTCTCAGCATATCTATCCACAACTACTACCACTCTATGCAGATAGTAGACATAGTAGAGGGGGTGAGTAATAAACCTGGCTTCTGGAAGAGGTCTGATTCAATCAATCAAAAACCTTCTAAGGTCAACTGTTTTATGTACAACAGCATCAGCTTAATTATCAGATTTTTAAATAGCTGCCGATCAAAACCATTTTGAATCACTCATTCAGTTTATCATGGGTGTCCTCTCTAATTGTACCTGTATATTTTAACTCTTGGAGAATTATTGTGGGAGCTAGAAGTGTTGAGGGAGTATCCCACTCAAACTAAGACACAGTAAGGCCATATTTTTATATGCAGATAATGGCATCATCATGGTGTTGTATACCAAGAGCATTAAGTTGTTCAGTCTTCTAAAGGTATATAAAGAGTAGCAGAAGTATGTCTTAGCTACAACAAAGTTAGTAGGCTGTACGCCTATATTGAAAAAAATCGTAGTCTGTTTCATGCAGGACCTCCAGGTTGTGTAAAAAAACAAAATGGGATAAGATTACAAGCAGTCTCATGCAGAAGTAGCTCAAGAGAAAGTTATTCTATTGCTTCTGTTTCACTATCATCTTGCCCAAGTTTTCATCTAATCGGGTTAAAGTATTTATTTCTGGTCTATCTTCTGCCAACACCTTGTGTTTTATAGGCTACTGAACACGATCACTTCTGAACATTGAATCCAACCTCTTAATTGAAGCATCATCACTGACCAAATCCTAATATGTCACCAGCAATCTAAATTGATTTGGTCAGAAATTGAAACTGAAGCAACAATAAATGTTTGTTTATGTGTTGTGATATTTCACATCTTTCTCTTACTGTAAAGAAAGTGTTAAAATGCGTTTTCTGATACATGCAGGGCATTAAAATTGTTTTGCATGTTCTTGTTTATTGTCCGAGTATTACTGAGTTACAAAGTTATGTTAAATAGCTGTTGTCACATGTAGGTAGGCTGAATTTGCCTATCAACCAAGGCCATCATGAAGTTCATCCTTTTTTTTTTTCCCCTTTGCCCAGGAAGAGCAACTGTATTTCTCTTTCTGATGGCTATATGAAGAAGATTTTATGAGGACAAGATTGAAAAGACTGAAAGCATATACCTCCACTTTGGCTAAACACTCATCAACTTTTGTTGCAGTTGTTACCTTCCAGTAAATTTGGTGAAAGGTGTGTGCCAAAAATGTCCTGCACAAATAGGCTGACTCTAAGCGTGTATCTTAAGTTGGAGAACACAGTGGAAGGAGTGTTTACCCTTGATAGTCAAATACACTTGTGGAATTGTGAGGTTGTTTGACTAGCCCTAAGTGGCTGTCCCTTTAATGAGATGTCTCATACCTTTTGTATTCTTTTGTTTTCCACCCCACCCCCCCAATAATTGATTTTGTATGGATCCTTATTTTTGTCCTTGTAATGTCCTTTACATCCTTTGTATTATGAAATAGGGGTGGGAGAGTGCAAAACAGTAAAATATCATGTTGCATTAAGTTATATCCTTTTACATTTTCAGGTTAAATCCTGCCAGAATTTACTTGGAGCAATTTAACTGCATTCTTCTCACCTTCCCCACCTAAATTTGGTTTTATTGTCTACCTTTTTGGGGTCAATACAATAAAATCCTAATCAAATATTGGAGTCACTTCAATTGACTGTTCCGCTCCCTTAAACTTCTAACTTGTACCTATGTTGGAAGCTTTATTATTAAAAGGGCAGTGGATTGGCTGAATTGTTAGAGCATCAGGGGAAAATGCTTTGCAGTATTTGTACCAACTCTCTACATTCTGAGTTTAAATACTACCGAGGTCAATTTTGCCTTTCATCTTGTCATGGTTGATAAAATAAAGTACCAGTCAAGTACTGGGATCAGTGTTGTTGACTAACCTCTCCCCTAAAAGAAATTGCTGGCCTTGTGCTAAAATTTGAAACTGCTGCTGCTGTCATCGTCATCCCTGACAACAGCTTAATGGCATTTCTTTTGATTCTCTATGCTCTGAGTTCGAAATCTGCTGAGGTCATCTTTGCCCTTCATCCCTTCAGTTTTGATAAAGCAAATGCCATTTGAACACTACAGTTGATGTTATTGACTTACCTGCTCCCCTAAAACTGCTGGCCTTGTGCCAAAATTTGAAACCATTATTATTAATAATAATAATAATATTATTAATTTTAAGTTAGTGAGTGACTGAAATGTTAGATTGCCAGACTAAATGTTTTGTAATATAATGTGCTTTTATTGTCCCTGTTATCTCGACAATATATTCGTGTTATATGTAGCCTTCACTGTAAACCATGATTTCCACTACAACATCAGGCATTAAATATCTATTTGCCTCTAATGTTCAACACCTTTACGTGCAGCTGTTCAGAAATTGTTGATGAGTTTGATGAGATGTACCGTAAGATGTGCACCAACTCTGTTAGTAGCCAACCAGTCCTGAATGTTGAGATGAAACTGCAGACAATTATCAACAATACCAACAGTCGTCTAGTAAAGCTGGTGGACAGACGTAGCCTGGAGAGTACTGACACTGCTCAGCTGGAAATTATGCTTAAGCAGGCTATACATTTGATACACAATTTCATTGAAGGTTAGTCTCTCTGTCTTTTTCCTTTTTCTCTCTCTCTCTCCTCTACATTTGAATTCTGCCATGTTTCACTTTGCATTTTGCTAAATAAAACACCAGTCAATTAGCAAAATGTCGATTAGGGTTAGCTATTTCAGCACTTTATAACAACTTTCTGGATTATTAACATCAACCTTAGAGATTAAAGGTTATTCCAATAGTTTCATTCTCATGGTATTCTGATCTCTTATCCCTGAATGTGTACCTACCTTAGTTTCCTAGTTTGAATCAGAAATAATGCAACTAATGACAATTAGAAATCAGACTAATGAAATCATAGTCATCATCTTCATCATTTTAATGTCCACCATTCCATGCTTATATGGGTTTGATTTTCTCTTCTGGATGCCCTTCCTGTCACCAACCCTTGACCTGTTTCCAAGTAAGGTAATATTTGCTCATAGCCAGTCATCTTTTCACAGAATGTGTCAAGACAAGGAGAGAGAGAGTAAGAGTGACATACACACACAGACACACACACACACAAATGATGTGCTTCTTTCAGTTTCCATTTAACAAATCCTCTCATAAGGCTTAGGTTGGCCTGGGGCTATAGAAGGAATTTTCCCAAGGTGCCACACAGTGGGACTGAACCTGAAACCTTATAGTTGGGAAGCTAATTTCTTGATCTTACAGCCTTTCCTGTACTGAGATGTAAATATTTCATAAGTAGGGGTGAGGTTAATAGTTGGAAAAATTATCATCTCAGACATTTTAGACCTTTATTTAGCACTTATACAGACTAGTTTTATATTCTTTAATACTTGTTTCAGCCATGCAGCCATGGTCATACTGGAGCACCACCAATTTTACACTTGAAGGTTTCATGAGTGTCTTTTCAGTAGATATTTTCATCTTGGTTCAGTGTTAACAGACACTCCTATGAGATTATTTGGAGTGTATTGCTTACATTCTTGGTGTCTCCAGTTTGACTCTTTTCGTTTCCTTTCCTTTATTTCCAGAACATGGCATTGAAGGTATAAAAAGTCTCACCTGTGTCATAGTAACTGCTCTGTGTTCATTTAATAAACGTTACTTATTGATGGAAGGTGCTGCTGTAGGTAAGTGTTCACTTTTTTTTTTTTTCTTCTTCTTCTTCTAAAAATTAATTTTGTCCATTCTTATTCACTGCCCTGCCTGTTCTTTGTTGCTGTTTGATCTCCCTGCCTCTTTTGTGTGGCTATTTGCCATTTTACTCTGTTACTTTGTCACTTCTCTTTCTGTCATGTCTTCTCACTGGCACAGATGTCTGATAGTGTTGGTTTCTGTTTCTAATTTATAGGGGCTGGTGATCGCTTGATGGACTTGACATCCCGTGACGGGGACTGGTTCTTGGATGAACTTTGCAGCATGAGTGGCAATGTCAACCAGTTACTGGAGATTCTCATTCAGAACTCTGTGGTAAGCAACCATTGGTGCATACACTCACACACCTGCATATTTCTGCACATAGGCTCTTCCATGCATAGACAGTCTCATACCCATTTAAATATGTGCATAAACATACATATGCATGCAGGATCTCTCTTACACATTCTGTATGAGAATCTACCTGACAATCTTCATCTAACCAACAATTAATTTACACACACATCAGATCATTAAGAATGAAATGTCCGATTTTGAACTGTAAGTTTTATTTTACTTTATCTCAACAAAAAGCAATGCAGAAATAATACATTTCTAAATCTCTCAGAGATTTATGAAGTAGTTGTATGCTGTCAACTTAATGTGACAGTCCCCTGAAGGGAATAATACTACTGTTGGTTAGCCCTAGGAAGTTGGACCGCTTCCTGTCGGCCTTGACATATTTCCTGTGTCCTTATGTTTACAAGGCTGATGACGAGCAAAGACTCAGAAGCATGTCTCTGGATGCAGGCTTAGCTGGGTGGAGGTGCTTGTCTCCCCCTTGTAAACATAAGGACCCAGGAAATGTGTCAAGGCTGACATGAAGCAGTGCTGCTTCCTAGAGCTAAATAGCAGTAGTATTATTCCCTTCAGGGGACTGTACATTTAATTTTGTATCATTACAACATGACCATCCTGACTTATTTTGTGATCCGATGTATCTAAGACTGCAATATCCGATTTCTTTTTAAAGATGATGAAAGGAGTGTGATTTGAGGGATATTTAGCTGCTCTTTCTAGCAGATCAAATGGCCATGTAGAGCAGCACTCTTTGTTGGTATTTAATTCATCTTTTACTTTGCTATCCTTTGTTCCTGTTGTTCTTGTTATTCTGCTCAGACACAGGTTCAAGCTGTGATCAACTTATTTTATTTTCAATTACAGTCTATCTAGGACTACATTAAAGAATGTCTTTTTTTTTTCTATTATCAATGCTTAACACAACAGTAAGATGGCAAGCTGGCAGAGCTGTTGGCATGCAGGGAAAAATGCTTGGTGGCATTTCATCCATCTTTATGTTCTGGGTTCAATATCCACCAAGGTCGACTTCACCTTCCATTCTTTCAGGGTTGATAAAAAAAAGTACCAGTTAAGTACTGGGGTCAATGTAATCGACTTACCCCACTCCTAAAATTACTGGTCTTCTGCCAAGATTTGAAACCATTATATATTAAAAAATAGAATGTGTTTTGAGGAAAACCGAGCAACCACATAGAGGAAGTATCTTGTAGGCTTGGCTTTTTTTTTCTTGTTTTTCCTTTTCTTAAAACGGGTATCAAAACCACCACCAAAGCTCAACTTTGACTTTTGTTGACCTTATGGAACATCAACAAGACTTATTTGGCATATTTCAGAGTTGGTGTGGCATTGCGTCCATTCAGAGTTCAATCTCTTTCCCAGGAAGAATTAACCATTTACATACAACTCCTCCAAGACTATTCCTGGTTAGAAACTTCTGGATCAAAACTACCTTTTAAATTTCATGCCAATTTCTGTTCCAAACACCAGGTTAGTGGCAAAATGGTATTTCACCAAATTCTTCATGATTTCCTAAATTATCTGAAACAAAAACACTGTATTTCAGCAGAAATATGGTAACAAAAGCATTGGCGCTTTTGATACCAATCTCTCTAAAACCATCTTTGGTTCTTTGATAGAAACTTCCCGCTTTAAAGTGAACTAAAAATCTTCCATCAAAATTCCATGCTAAAATATATTCCTAACAACAATTTAATAATGACAGTTATTTTATAAAATTTTTTATTTTCAAAATGAACTGAAACAAAAGGAGTGGATTTCAACGGAAATATGGTAACAAGAGTTAACCATTTTGATTCCAATCTGTCTAAAACCATCTCTGGTTCTATGATAGAAACTTCTTGTTTGATCACAATCTAAAGTAAAACAATTGAAGCGTGGAAGGTGTTTATTAGCCATTTAAGAAACACGCAAAAACCATTAGATTCACTTCCACGTTTAAATTTAATTTACCAAAATATTTTCGGCGCTTTGAGACTGCGACCTGTTCACTGACAAGATTCCGTGCTGCATCTCTCCATCAAAATTCTATGCTAATATACATTCCAAAAACCAGCTTAATGCTAACAAAGTTTTTTTACCAAATTCATCATTATTTTTTAAATGAGTTGAAACAGAGCAGTGTAGTCATTTTCCTTGGGCACTAAACTTGTTTCTTCCGTTCTCTGCTAGTAATATATATCCTTTAACAAGCCAACTGGCTAATCATGGCACCAGTATCTGTTCTGGCATTGTCAATCTATATATCACTGGTGAAGAGATGAATTGCTGCTGTCTCTAGGACTCGAGTGTCCATCATTGACAAGACCAAAGTTGAAACCATGTGACCTGGTGGTTTTGGTGTCGAAATTAGCAGGGAATTATCCCCACCACTAATGATATAAACAAGAGTGCATTTTGCACCAAAAGCCAATATGAGACTCCTCTCATAGTATCTGCTGCAAAATAGTTTGTTCTAACAGACCATCCATGTTTAAGTGGGAATAAATATTTCCTCTCGGTATTAATACTGCCTCAGTTGCTAATATATTTTTTAACAAGCTAAATGGCTAATCACAACGCCAGCGCCTGTTCTGGCACTGTTTTACTACATATTGCTGGCAGGGAGGTGAGTTGCTGCTATCTCTAGCAGTTGAGCATCTATCATTGACAAGACCACATGATCTGGTGGTCTTGGCGTAAGAGGCAGTGGGGATTTATCTCCCCACTAGCAATATAAGTAAGAGTGCATTTTGCACCAAAAACCAATATGAGGGTTTCTCTCATGGTATCTACTGCAGTATAGCTTGTTCTAACAGAACATCCACGTTTAAGCAGGGATAACTATTACCTCACCATATATATACATATATATATATATATATAAATATTTTTATGGAGGCAACACATGTGGAGTCTAAAAGAACATAATTAGAATACACATTTGAAACTTATATAAATATATATATTCTTTATAAAATGGAAATAAAAATTCTAGAATACATAAATACTTCTTGACTATGTGGTCTCTGGTTCAGTCCCACTGTGTGACACCCTGTGCAGGTGCCTTCTTCTATAGCCCTAAATCAAAGTCTGTGAATTTTGTAGATAGGAACTGGAAGAAACCTATTGGCTGTGTGGTAAGAAGCTTGCTTTCCAACCACATGGTTCCAGATTCAGTCCCACTGTGTGACACCTTGGCAAGTGTCTTCTACTAATAGCCTCGGGCCAACCAAAGCCAGCCTTGTGAGTTGATTTGGTAGACGGAAACTGAAAGAAGCCCATCATAAATATATATGTGTCTGTGTCCACCCCCATCGTTACTTGACAACTGGTATTTTTGTGCTTACATTCCCATAACGTAGCAGTTTGGCAAAAGAGACCAATAAAACAAGTAGTAAGCTTAAGAAATAAGTCCTGGTGGCAATTTCTTCAACTGAAACCTTTCAAGGTGGTGCTCTAACATGGCTTGACTTTGCCTTTCGTCCCTTTGGGGTCAATAAAATAAGTAACGATTGAGCACTGGGGTTGATTTAATCGGTTTAACCTCTCTCCTGAAATTGCTGGCCTTGTAGCTTCCAGTCCTCCATGTCAGCTAACTTTTTCACAACCATAGCTTCTGTCTGTGTTTTCCAACACCATTCACTGTTCACCAATGCGTCAAGCTGTACCTGAAAAAAAGGGAGACATAGAAAAATATGTGTGAACCCTTGCCTTGTATTATGTGATGGTTGTAAACGAGCATCCCTGTCATACAAGCAGTGTCGTTTGTTTCCATCTTTGGTGAAAAGCATGTCTGACCATGGAAAAGTATTAACTTGCCTGAAATCTGAAGGTTGGTGACAGGAAGAACATC
>JARUKP010000897.1:0-10343 GCA_029874955.1 Octopus insularis
AAATCCCATAGCACCGTTGTTTACATTCCACGGCGTAATTGTTTTCACCTCAATAGACATCAATGATTTGTTGAAATTACCGAAATATGACAATTTTTTACATGAAATAACTTCGAATACAAAATTTTTTATCTGCTCTATAACACAAAATATACAAGTATTCGAAGTTTGAAAGTGTTTTGGTACCAAAAACACTACATAAAAAAATGTTGCCCGTCAAATCACAAGGATCCGTGGGAGGACACTATGAAACTTATAATAATATTATTATAGTATTGTATACGAATTGTATAATATTATATTAAATATCAAATGCTTCAAAGTAAATATAAAATATTTATCTATACGTAAAAATAGAGGTGGGGGGGGGGCGGTGGCCAAAAAAAGTTTGAGAAGATCTGGTGTAGACCAACGCCAGTTGAATTGATGGGATCATTGGAAGAAAAGACAAAAATACTTGAATGTATTTGCCCCCTAAAGCTCTTACGACCGTACCAGCTTGTTGCCTTTAATAATAATGGCTTCAATGTTTGGTAAAAATCCAGGTATTCAACTGGTGCTTATTTTATCGACCCCGAAAGGATGAAAGGCAAAATCGACCTCAGCGGAATTTGATCTCAGAACTTAAAGATAAACAAAATGCCGCTAATCTTTTTGTTCGGAGCGCTAAGGATCACGCCAGATCACTCTCTTTTCAGCAAATAATAGCATTATCGTTATTTAGATGACGATAGATGTATATATGTATAGATGTATAGGGAATTTTTTTTGAAAGAACACAGAGTAGCGTTACATCACAAAGACAGACATTGGACAAAAATAACGCACCTCACGCTAAAACACCCCCACAAAAAAAAAAACCCACAATAAAACAGATGCTATTGTATGAAAATTTAAATGAGTTAAAATCCTTTGATTTAATACATCAAATATACTACCATTGACTTCCCTTTTACGATTTTTATGCAACGTTTGTCTTTTTAAGATTCAAGGTGTACAGATGCAGTGCCTACAGCATTTTCAAGATCAAGAAGCGTGTTGAAGTTGATGTTAAACTCTTATTGACAGTAAGACTGCATTATTAATGCTTCTATTATGGATCAAGAGTATGGGAAGATTCATAATCATCACTGTAAAATAATGAAGCCCTGAACAGTCTTGTAGTGCTACCTCTGCTTACAACAGCAAGCATTTCCTTTCCACGGTGTCTTCTTATAACTAAGCGAAGTAGTACAGTTCTATATTTAAGAGATGAGGAATTATTTACATTATTTACATTATTTACATTTGACGGATATTTGTCCTCATTTATATCAGCCGAAACATTGTGTCAACAACAAACAAGATGAGGACAAATATCCGTCGAATGTAAATAATGTAAATAATGTAAATAATGTAAAGATTCTGTATCTGTATGAGTTATTGGTGAAAACGTGTATGTGCGTGCGTGTGTGAGCGAGCATGTGTGCTATATATGTGTACGTATGTAAATGAATGTGTGTGTGTGTGTGTGTGTGTGTGTGTACGTGTGTGTATTCACTATACAATTTAATTTTACCTTCCCTCTACATTAAAATATATTTGAGCATTTAAGTTATGCGAATAGAGAGAGAAAAAAGATAGAAAAATGCAAGACACGCGACTCCAGACACGGAGAAATGACTGAGTATTGTGTAGGAATTGTTTAGACTGTTTTTATTAATATATCTAACTGCTATGAATGTAGGTCATCGTATTAGTGTCAACATCTGCTTACCTTAATCATTGAAAATTTTACCTGTGTTATTTATTAACCAACGTATTTGTACGTCGGCCAGTTCGCTTTTCGAAATTGTATCAGATTGACATATCATGTTCGGCTTATTTCCACCAGTTTTCCCAGGTAAGAAGACTAATTTGTCATTTAAGTGATCAAAAATTTATTAGTATCGTATTTGTATTTATTAATATTTTATTAGTATTTTATAATGAATGGTAAATCTTTCTTGCTTTTTACTACGTAAACTGCGTCATTGGAATTGATATATTGACATGTTTTCCCCCAAAAGAAGACGAAATAACAGAGAGAGAGAGAAATATAGTTCTTCCAAAAAAAATGTTGCTGCGTTTTAATTATTTTATTTCTCGCATTCCTATTCCTTAAGTTTGTTATTAAACTCGTATTGGCTTGAACAATCGAATTTAATGAAACCTGTAATAATTTAATCTTGTAAGTTAGATATTTTTTTCAGAAGAAAGGTTTATCTGCTGAACTATCTTTTCCTTTTATTTTAATTTCTTATATCTACACAAAGCCTAAAGTCTATAGAAGCGATAATATTGGACGTAGTAAGATTCGGGTGATTGCGAAAGGCTTTCATTGCAGAAACTAAATTAAACAGCTTCATCTGGATTTCAAAATAGGGTCAAAAACTTGACTCAGCAATAGATAAATTTCTACTTGGGAATGATTTGCAGAACTTCTAATATTTGTTTGGAATTTAGGCAAAAGATCATAAATTTCGGGGAAGAATTCAGTCGTTAAGATCGATAGCACTTCTTATTTTGTTGAGCTTGAAATGATAAAAGGCTAAGTTTAACCCTTGCGGGATTCGATCTCTGGGCGTGAACGGATGCAATTTTGGTTTCTTAAATAGATGCATAAAAGATGGAAAAGAGGCGCAATGGGCCAGTGGTTAGGGCAGCGGACTCGTGGTCGTAGGATTGCGGTTTTGATTCCCAGACCGGGCGTTGTGAGTGTTTATTGAGCGAAAACACCTAAAAGCTCCATGAAGCTACGGCAGAGGATGGTGGCGAACCCTGCTGTACTCTTTCACCACAACTTTCTCTCACTCTTACTTCCTGCTTCTGTTATGCCTGTAATTCAAAGGGTCAGCCTTGTCACATTGTGTCACGTTGAATATCTCCCCGAGAACTACGTTAAGGGTACACGTGTCTGTGGAGTGCTCAGCCACTTGCACGCTAATTTCACTAGTAGGCTGTTCCGTTGATTGGATCAACTGGAACCCTCGACGTCGTAAGCGACGGAGTGCCAACAACACAACAACTGTTACTACTGCTACTCAAGTCATTGTTATTACATAGTCCAAGTTCCGTCCTGCAAGCAGACGGGCAAACATCGAGTTACAACACAGATGCATCCTGCCTGTTATATACACCATAACATCGACAAGCTAAAGACCATATTTCACTATGCCATACAGTGCAGAATCGCATATGACAATCTGGGCATATTGTACTCTCTCCACTATCCAGACAACTTCTGTATTCTCGCAGCTTTTTATGGTGGTTACAGCTGAGTGCGGAAAGTGGACCCGGTCAGAATACCACAGTTTCTGTTCTTAAACTTATTGTTTGTGGTGTACGTCTCAGCAGGGTGTTTGAGACAAGTGAGGTTATTGATGTTACAGCCTTTTCCGTGTGTATGTCACCCTCGTGCTTACCGAGCTGAGTAGAAGAAAAAGCGTTTTTAGAATGTGAATGTTGGAGTGCTCAAGAGATGTGTCTGTTCTTCAGTGATAGTTTTTCATATAGTGTTAGAGACTGCCACTATAAATTATGTCGAGTGATCTTTTATATTCGTTTGTATCTTTTATTGTGTAGATGATCTGTACTTAACTTACGATGCATAGCACACTGTTTTTTATGTTCTTTCGTATCCCTTATCTGTATTTCTTTCACCCTAATTCTTCATTCTTTTTTTTTTTCATTTAGTTTTTGTTTCTATAATTCTTTTGTAAAATGTATGCATTCTAATGTACAAGAAATGTTAATGATTAGAGTGTTGTTGAGTTCTGTAAAACTTTGTTCCTATTCTTGTAAGGACTGGTTCCAGTGTGGGTCTTTTAAGTTTGAAACTTGAGGAACTGTTTGCAAAGTAATTATGGCAGCTTGGTGTGTAGAACAGTAGGTGATGTCTATGGAAGAGTTATTATAGTGAACATGGCGAGGCATATGTGTGTGTGAGTTGGCAGGGATTGTTTGGGATGTAAAGGGAGTATATTACCTCTTCTGTTGTCTGTCCTATTTGAAAACCAGAACGTGTTGAGTGCAGTTTTGTCTCATTTTCTCCAACTATGTGTTTGTGAGAATGTTAAGGCGTTGCCGCTGCAGAAAGTAAACTGATGGGATGGTTCGTGGGATCAGAGTAACATATACGCGTATGTACGTATATATGTATATATTGTACACATACATAACACACATACACACTCATACATACACACACACATACATATATGAATGTGTGAATGCATTTGTTATAAAACAACCCAGTTGTGAAAGGGTCTGCCTAATCTCCCTTTAATCTCTATTTGGAGTGGAGGCTGTTTTAAGTTCCGGTTATGAGGTGTTTCTTGAATAATAGATACATGAGTGTTATGAGTGATATTGGCTTCAAATTTTGACACAAGGCCAGCAGTTTGAGGTTTAGTCGATTACATCGACCCTAGTGTTCAACTGGTATTTATTTTATCGACCTCGAAAAGATGAAAGGTAAAGTCGACCTCAGCGGAATTTGAACTCAGAGCATAAAGACAGACGAAATGCCGCTTAGCATTTTGCCCGACGTGCTAACGATTCTGCCAGCTCGCCATCTTATTGTTGTGAGTAATATTAAAAGCCTGTCTAAAGGCTGCGTACTGGTAGAATCGTCAGTACATCGGGAAAAATGCTTAGCGACATTTCGCATATTTTTACGTTCTGAGTTCAAGTTCTGCCGAGGTCGACTTTACCTTTCATCCTTTCGGGGTCGATGAAATAAGTACCAGCGGTGCACTGGGATCGATGCTATTGACTTAACCCCTCCCTTAAAATTGCTGGCCCTGTGCCAAAATTTGAAACCAATATTTGGTTAGTTCTTGTTTGTCTGCTTTGGTCTTCCTCTTTTTTTTTTATCGTAGAAACAAGTAGTACCTTAACACGTAAAACATTCAAAAGGAGAAATTGTGAAATTCATTCGTTGGCGAATGACATTAACAATATACATAAAATTGTTGTCTTTACTCTCAGATCGAAATCACATGCCATGTTTCGCTCATCGAGAAACCCAATGATTTTTACTATAGTGTAAAGCACAATAGTGTTTGCTTTGGCTAAATGCAGACGGTCTCCAATATATACAGAGAGAAACGGGAACCGAATGATGTCATAATGTTTAGCATTTTACAAAGGTTATACTTCACGAAAGACAAATGACATGGTTCCACTTGGGAACTATTAACAGGTTACAGACGTGACTCTCCGAGAGTTTATGGCACATCTACTGTGATTACAAACGTATATACATACATACATACATACATGTATGCACGTACGCATAAACACACATACACATGCACACACATAGACACAGACACAGAGACACACACATAAATAAAGTTAATCGTCACATCAAAGTGGCTGTTCTCTTGAGATCTTTAAATCTAGCTACTTTACTTTTACACACACACACACGCACACGCGCGCACGCACACACATACACACACACCTATGCACATACACACACACCTATGCACATACACACTCACCCAATTGCAAACACATACATACATATAATATATACACGTATATATATATATAGATGCATGGATATATGTATAAACAATAAGCGCAATTGTTGATGGAGCATAAGTTTAAACTAGTTCTATATGTATCTAATGTTCATGGGCTAGTTAGTGCCGTATTTGTGCAAAATAACATGTCTTATAGACGTACAATACAAAAGGCCGTGCTAGCTACAGCTAGCGAAAACGCCAGATGCATTTTAGCCATTTTGGGACTTATCAATGACGTGCTTAGACGAGCATTCATCGCATCCAAATAAGAAAACAGAGAATAAAATATTCGCCGATGATGCGAATATTCTCCCGAACGAATATGAATACAGTAAACGCAATGGAGATAGCATCAATATTAATTAGCTATCTAAGTATCAAGCATAATATATATACAGCGTTGATAGACCGGTTACTCGGTATTCGTCCGAGATGACATCTCTTATAAACGTGTTGAGTTAAAAAGAAAATAAATATCGAAAAGAAAGAAAATAAATATCGAAGGGAGACGTTAAACAGCCAAAAACAACCAGAAGGAACACCAGAGGAATTTTGGCTATTTTTTACTCTACTTAAAGTTACATGACTATCACCAGGACTGTTTATGTGTTGCTGCCAGTAGCAGCAACATAGTGGTATGTTGTGGTATTCATTTCTTTTCAGGGTTCGGAATTCTTCCAAATATAATATATAATGTAACTAAATATTCAGCATGATAGCAGTGGCCAGTTATGCATGCACTGCGTTGAGCAATAATACTATAGATGGATGGAATCTGTTAATAATTCTCCTGGGGTCGTATTGACAGATAACGTTCATCTTCATTGACAGATGTGTATTCAGTTTTCTTCGCATAAAAAAAAACACAGGCCAGCGTTAACTGCAGCATATACAACCAAAGCTAACAAGTCTAGCATATCACACAGTTAAGGAGCTATGAAAGCAAGAACAGCATTGTCTTAATGCATACGTACGTACATACATACATACATACATACATACATACATACATACATACATACATACATATACACACATACACAAACATACACACACGGAAAAACAAACACACACGCACGCGCGCACACACACTTACGCACGCGCGCACACACACATACATACATACATAAACATATATATATATATATATATATATATATATATATATATACATGCATCTTATGCTTGCTAGTTTGCAGAGACTACAATTAATTGTAATTTTTTCCACTATACACACGATGATTGAAGTAAATGCTAGTGCGTAGAGTATTACTCCTTTGCATATTTTACATACGCGTGCGTCACGCCCATACCCACACAGAGAAAGAGAGAGATGAGTGAAAGAAAAAGAGAGTCGTGAAACCTTGCAGATCCACTTGAAATAATGTTCTGAACCAAATTTGGTTTGTTCTGAATAGATAATTCTCGTTAGAAATTAGTTATCCACCGTAGCACTGTGAAGTAAACTGCAACTGCCCCTGCATTTGTTTAGGCATCGCAACTACATTCTCCTAACATCTACAGATAATATATTTCTAATGTCCTATTAATCGATAACACTGCCATTACATGCTAATCAATTACCAGTATTAAACTCTTGAACGGGGGAACGACGAATTTAAACGTATTTAGTAAAGATTTTGAATTATTTACTCGCATTGTAATAGATCAGTCCTAATATATAGCATAATTAATGCAGTGAATATTTTGCATAATCGCGACATTTTCATAATGAAAACATTTCAAAGTATCAGAAAACGATAAAGATTTCACATAAATTAATTATTTGAACTTATTTCAAAAGCACATTCAAGCATATTTAATGTTTGAATCAGCTTTTATCAATTCTAATTTGCTGTTCGTCATTGCATTAAATCATCTCAAAAGATCATTGGCCTCTACTAAAACTTGTCGTTTTAGAAATTTTTAGAATCATTTACAATGACCATTTATATTATCGCATAAAAATTAGATCACTCTTCAGGGCCATTCCTTTTTAGGTTAAAAGAACCAAACTGCTTTTTATATCTGAATTGTTTACGATGCGAATGGTTTTACACAATACAACACTTTCACTAGCATCTTTTATTTTATACAAGAAGCTATTGTCAGTTCTTTGAGAAGAGCATTCCGATAAAATCCAAACTTATGAACAAAAAGTTATTATAAATTCCCTATGTAATAATTATAGATAATTAAAATTCATAGTTCAGTGGAAGAATGCTTATCTACCACGCTGACAGCCCGATTTCGTTGCCCAGCTGATGCATTATATGTAGATTTATATGTGATACGTTTTCTGTGTAGTGGCTAACGCGTTTAAAATAATAAAAAAACAAAAAAACTTACAATAGGTTCCGCATTCGAATCAAGCAACCGATGTTGCTTACATTTCATAGGTGTCTCTGTATGGTAAGAAATTTCCTTCACAACCACATTCCCGGGTTCAGTCCTGCTGCATACCATCCTAAGCGAATGTTTTGTACTATAGAATTGGGCTGACTAAAGACTTGTGAATCGGTTTGGTAGGCGGTAGCTGAAGAATCCTGCCATACATCTATGTGTGCCTGTGTGTGTGTGTTTGTGCTTATTACGCTTGACAGTTGGTATTGGTTTTACTATGTCCTCCGTAACTTGATGGTTTGACATAAGAGACCTATAAAATAAGTGTCAGATTATAGAAATAGGTACTCGAATTGATTCGTGTGACCCTTCAAATCGGTGTCACATCATGGCTTCAATTCAATGGCTGAAACAACTAAAACATAAAAGTAAGTTAAAAGGTGCGTGCGTGTACAGGTGTATATACACGTATACCTCTATGTATGAGTTACTATACGTATATAACTACCAATATGCGTACATTATTATTATTATTATTATCATTATTTCAAAGGCGAATACGGACCAGCCGCGTGAGTTTCCGTTTTGCTGAGAAGGTTACAAAAAGAAACTTATTTATTGATGCAATATTAGAAGTTGTTTGCTGATAAGTTTACGAAAGTCAGCAAATTTTGAAATTTTGCAAACATGACAGAAATATGCAGCTATAAGGCTGCATATAATTTCAGAGAATAACAAAATTTTCGGTTCAAAAACAACGAAAATGACAAGAAATAAATTTTCAAAGTATTTACTAAAATTTTTAATTTTTAACTTTTACATTATCGAAAAGTCCAGTGGAGACAAAAACCAAATAAATTAGAATTAAAATAGAATTGAAGTATTAACAATGCAATAAATAGTTAGATTAGAAATGAATTCCTTTAAGCTGATTATGGGAATCTTATATTCACGAAATATATTAGATCTATATTATGCTATGAAATCTACGAAAACTCTGTCATTGCTTCTCAGCCGTGGTCCATATTATCTCTGGGTGTCCGTTTAAGATTTTGTTGGTAAAATTTATGTGAAATAAATTGGTTATATTTTTACAATGCACCAAATATTTTGACATATAATAGGATTATATCCTATTATTATCGAATGGCTGAGAGGATCCATTCGAGTAAAATAGAAATCAAAGGGGTCCATATGAACAAAAAAATGGTTCAGAAGAACTGGTTTTAAATAAAATGGCTGCCACTTCAAAGTTGACGGCGTGTCGTGCAGACGTCTTCAAAAGCCAATATTGTTACTTGTATTAATCTAGTGAGACGATGAACTGGCTAGCAGAATCGTTGGCGTTTTGGATGTATCACTAGTATGTCATCTGGCTGTTTACGTACTAAGTTCAAACTCCACCAAGGCGGATTCAACTTATATTTTTGTTTTACTTTTTCAGGCGCGATAAAATACGGACCAATAGAACACTGGGGTCGATGCGAATGACTCCCAATCGTCTCAAAATTTCTAAACTTGTGGCTAAATTGGAAAGAATTACCAAAACTTTTTACCTGACGAGCTAGGAGTTGTTCACTATGTTTTTCTATTTTTCTGTCCATAGATGTTGTTTTACGTTAGAATAAATTATAAAGTTAAATGTATATATATATATATATATATATATATATATAAAAACTTAGATAAACTTAGATATGTTTCGACCAAAGATTGGTCCAGGCCATGTCGAACTTAATCGCACCACCTGATAGGATTATCGAAATCCTTTTTACAGTCAAGTTTTGTTAATGGTCCATTTAAGTAGTGAGTTTTTACTGAGTGAGTTGTATCCAGGTATTGGTGGCTTGTCTGGTATTCTTCAGAATTATCTGTCATCTAATCTGCCCAATGGATTTAAGTCCTTAATGTTTCTAAAGACAGGTGTAACATTTAAGTAAAATAAACACAGGTAATTATGTAAATTAAACAACTGTAACTCGTTTGTCAAACAGTCGTGAAACCCATTCATAGAATCGAAAAACAAAAACCGGTTTAGAGACTCGATTCGTTGAGCAATTATTTCCACTGAACAATTTTACAATGAATAAGATAAAACATAAATGTGGCGTAAACATTTTCTATAATCCAAGATAAATCTTTGTCGTCTTTGGAATTTGAAAGCAATTAGCATCTTCAGTCAAGGATAACGATTTCCCACTCCCAGTAATATATGATTTCAACTCAATAAGTGTGTTTCACCAGTGTATTTATCTGATTAACATTAAGCGTTGGTTTAATAAAAACCTATCGCATACGATAGGTTTTACTAAACTCGTATGATATTTTTGTCTTTTGTTATTCTCTTCCTCTTATATGAATTTCCAGCAAGCTCTTCTTTTTTAAAAAGCACAGTATAATAAATAACTAAATAAAAAGGGATTTTGAAACAAACTATCGTATTTA
>JARUKP010000898.1:0-10343 GCA_029874955.1 Octopus insularis
CACATGTAGATGGGGTACGTTTCTGTTAGAGCGTTTATAGCTGGCTGTTGCTGAAATTTTCTGAGGACAGTAAACTGCTAGCAAGTGGTAGATATGCTGGTAACTGTCCTTAGTGATGTCAGAACAATTGTCATCTTGTTTTTGAAAAAAGTAAAATTTCTCTTTCCACTTGCAGGGTCAAAATTAGGGCTGGGCAGTAAGTAAAATTTATCTATTCAGAAAGATAGTTTGTCATTAACAAGCTGACACCAGCTTGCATATTTATATAGAATATATGTACTGTTCCTTCTCTCCATATTCTGATTCAGAGATTTCAGGTGGCTATTGAGTTGTTGTGGCTGCAATCTTCCTCTAATGCGACTGTCTTGACAAGGAAACTACTGTTTTTCTTCACTGCCAAATTTTTAGGTTTGTAGCTGGAAAAAAAAAAAAGAATAAGAAAACGCAAAAGAAAAAAAAAGAACAAAAAGAAAAAAGCAACCAGCTGGTTTTTGTTTTTCGAGAGAAGCAGTCACATTTGTTTTGAAGTAAATTGATTGGAAATGAGGAAGAAATAGGCAAAGATGAAGAAACTACTCTTCGCAGCTGTCTGGAAAAAGGCTGTGTGCTTATTTTTCAACTCCCTCCCCACTTTCCAGTTGTGGTTTGTTTTGATACAAAGTATGATCAGAATCAAACTATTTTTCTTAATTTTGCATTCTACTTGTCAACCACCAAAATATTTTATTTGCCTTAAATAGAGGGAAAAAAATGTTAAGCTTTGAGAACAAATCTTGACTGCTATTTAATGCATTGTAACTTTTGAGTGCACTGGTTTACAAGATGCTGAGCAGTTTTTTGGTCAAGATTATTTTCAACGCTATGTTGGTAGGTGTTAGTAAATCTTACCTTTTCCTTTTCTTTTTTTTTTACACCTGTTACCTGTTTTATCAGTAATCCGATAATGTAGTCTAATTGTCCTTCCATTTGTTTTTCACTTGTGTGTAGATGTTACCTTCCATATTACTAGAAATATGTAGAACCATTTCATAGACTCGTTACATCACCTTGCACTAACCTAATAGTCTTTTTTGTATGTGTATGTATTTGCATACAAACATTTGGAATGTAGGTAGGTTAACATTGTTTTGTGTTTTATTTATTAATAATTACATAATAATTGTCACAATAAACACGTAATTTTACCGTTAAAACTAAATGGCTGTGTTTGTTAACCTTGTGTTGCAAGTTCGATTTGCTAGTTAACACTTTTTTTTTTTTTTTGTTGGGGTTTAGTTGTTGCTCTCCCTATGTGCCTAAATGCCACCTTTGTAATTTATAGGTTTCATCCTTGAAATTATATCCAAATGTTAATAAAATTTGGCATGCATCATCATCATTGGTTGTAGTTTGTATTTAGAATATTTAGGTTTAGTGCCTCAGCTAAATTTGGTTTGTAGCTCAGTATTATAATATATATAGAAAGAAAGCATGTCCAGGTTCTGTAACTTTCAAAAGGTTTTTCTTGTAATTAGTATAGTTTTGGATGGTTGAATAGTTTTACCATTGAGTTTAAGAAATGGTGTGGTGTGAAGCTTTAAAACAATATATGTGAAATAATGGTAAACCAAAATTAATATATTGTTGGTCATAGATCGTCTGCACCCTGAATGGAATATTTACCTAGTAGTTGAAATTCTAGGAAAGATATTACAAATACTATCAATTTATACTAAATATAATACTGTAGTTAAACTAGTGACTGAGGCATGACCTTTCTGTCTACATGGCTTTTGTATTGGTGTTTGTAACTGCAGCTCAAAGCCTTTTCCATTTCCTCTTTTTTCTTCCTCTGGGTGTTGTAACTTTGAAAATTCCCCAAAGTTACATGACTGAGCAAATTTTCACAAAATCTCTGTTTCATCTTGAATAATCTAGCTTAGAAAATTTGAGTGTTTAAGCATAGCTGGTATTACTAAGGTTGTAAGTTTTCACAATTTGTTTTTCATATTGGCAGATTAAATCTAGTTTTACTGTCTAAATTTATCTTCCAGTTTTTTTTCTGTATTTGAAGAAAGGCTGTTTAACCAGATGAATATATAACTGTGGGCTTATTAAATCTAACATTTTTTAAAAATGTGTTTTGGAAATAGCGTAGTGATACTAGATGCAATTCAGATTTTAGAATGTTGCAATTTTTCTTAATGAACAGAGAGTTTTGAAAGTTGGTCAGGGTTGAAAGCTCATTGTTTTAAATCTACTTTAATCATGCTATCATCAGTTAGAAAAGACTCCTTGATGATGTATTTCTATAGTTGTATACTCTTACTGATGCCAACCCTTAGTTGCTTTTGAGTTAAATACTTAATGTGAAAGACACACATGGAAACACACTCATGTTCACACACACTTAGATGCACACAATGGGTTTTCTGTACTGTTTCTATCAAATTTCACTTGACAGGGCACTCTGGAGTGTGTCGTAGAAGACACTTGCTCAAAGTCAGATTGAATTTGAATCTGTGTGGCTGTGGAGTGTTCTCCTTGATCACACTGCCATGCCTATCCCTGGCTCAGTTTCGAAAGGATAGATTCAATTGTTTAAATTAAAATTTTTTTCTTAATTAAAACACTTCATTTTCAGTTTCTAATTTCTTCTTACATGCTTCATGATGAAAATGTTTAAGTTTCTATGTATTTTGTGTGCATGGAGTAGCACTTTCCAAATATATTTTTCATAGCAAGGACACATTGGGCAAGGTAGTTCTGGACACACAATTTGCAAACAAGATGGATTAGTCTTAACTGGAACTCTTTGATCCTAGGTCTGTTTCATCTGGGCAAGCTTAGGGATTAGATTACACTAAATTGATGGCAGGAAATTAACTGTCTATACCTACTTGTTGATAAACCAGAGGTAATCTGAACTGCAGATACAGTTATAGTTTATATGTATTCTCAGTGGTTACATCCATTGGATATGTGTTGACCTGAAACTAAATGATAGTTATAATGAATGATGCTCAACATGGTTGCTCAGCCAGCGAAGAATGGTAGCAGCCAACTCTCTCTCTTTCTTCTATTTGATTAGGGTAGGCTGATCTAATACTAAACAACATCAGCAAAAGACCTATTTGCTGACGCAGTTGTGGGATGTGCTGTTCTTGGGTGTGTGGAATGGATTTTTGCAAAATGATTGCTTTTGATTGTCACTCTGATCTGTCAGGGCTAATGAATCTCTATTGATGGTCTAAGCTAAAGCAGCTGTCATTGTTTTTATCTTTTTAACTTTGGAGTTTATTGATTTCAGGCTATTATAATTATGATCCTACGTTTAACATGGGAATTAAGTTCTGCGAAAGTGTAGGTGAAACAATGTCAAACGCCTTGCTCTAAGCAGAATCTACAAAAGCTATTAAAGTGTTAGAAGCTCGGTCTTCTCGATGGTAACTGAAGCTACTGCATTTTAGGGAACACATTCAGGGTCACAAACGTTTTGCTCCTTAACCCGCATGCTTCATCTGAGTGCGACAATAAGAACTGAATTAGCCTTCACTTGCAGAAGTGTTCCAGCTACAGTCTTTTGCCCATCAGAGCTGGTGTCTTAAGTTGCAAGGAGCCAAGAAAGACACTGGAATTATTACTACTGCCACATAAATTTAATTTCTAATTATATTAATAATAATAATAATAATTGTTGTTGGGTCATGGAGCTGTTAGATGCAGTTCTGGGCTGCCTTGGGTGATTTGCTTCAGTTTTATTTATTTATTTGTTTTCAATGTTTCACATCAGATGACTCCAGCGAATGTTGAGGTCAAGTCATAAATTCAAAATTGTACAAATCTTGAGGAATATTAATTGTTCAAGCATTGCTGTAAGTTTCCTTTGCTACATGTTGGGGACAACGCCTCAGTGCTGGATTGGTCAATTTGTTAGATTGGAATTATACTGAAGTGTGTATGTATGTATGTATGTATGTATGCATATATATATATCAATGACAAAATTCATGAACACATGCTTTTAAGCAGAAATAACTTTGTATTTATTGAGTTGCCCGGATGCCCTCTTGTTACTCTCATCATTATAAATGCTGGGAATCTGCACAGCAAGCTGGCAGAATCATTGGCACATCTGACCAAATGCTTAGCAACATTTCTTCTGGCTCTTTTACATTCTGAGTCTAAATTCTGCCGTCGGTTGACTTCACCTTTTTATCCTTTTCGTATCAGTTAAATAAGTACTGGTGGAGCACTTGGGTCATTGTAATAATGACTTAGTACACTCTGTGAATTGCTGGCCTTGTTCCAGAAATAGAAATATCGTTATGACCATCATCATCATGATTATCATCAATACTAATTGTGGAATTATCGAATTGTTACAGTATGTGTACATGTGGGAGTTCAACTCCAGCTGAAGTCAGTTTTGCCTTTTGTCCTTCCTGGTCAATGAAATACAAGTACTGGGGGCTGGTATAATTGACTCGTCACTCCCTCCCTCTAGTTCAGTCTTTTGCACCAACGTTAGAAGCAATTACTTCTGTTTTCATCACAAAACCAGTACTGAACGGAGAAAGAATTTCAACTGCGTATTAAAATAAGAGAAACTGAGCTGAAATATTTATTCCAGTATCTTGGCTTTTACTTTTCTGATGCAGATACCTGAGAGGTTTTATGGTGTGTTTTGGGTAGAATATATTGAAATTCATGGTTTATATTGTTAGTAATCTAGATCAGACACATGACATAAAGTATAGTGTAGGTTAAAAACGATGCACAGATTAGGTTCTGTGGATCAAATTATGATTTATCTCCGATTCTTAAGCCCCATCTCTTCTTTCCACCCACTTATAAATTATTTCAATTTACGATAATATTACACCTTCAGTTACTACTTTTGTTTTTGAAAACGCTCTTGTATTTAGTGCTGTTAATGTGAGTGGATCATGTCTGTCTATTAAGATTACGTAATGCTGGGCAAAGAATTAAACTTTCCTTTTGCGCAAGTCCTCAAGGTAGATTTCAAAAGAAGAATATTTTATTGGATGTAACTTAAAATAGTTGTTCATACTATTAGTCTTTTTAACTTAACACTAGAAAATTAGAAATATGTCTTAAATTCTTAAATATCTTGCTTATGTGCTTGAAGATGAGAATAAAAGGTTGTTTGTTTTTGAATGAGCCATCAATTTTATTAAGCAAATAAATAATCTTCATCTTCCATTTCGGTTTGTATGAATTTTCAGTTTTGTTTGTGTTTTTAATCAGCGTAATTTGATTTTTGACCTTTTCTTTTCTTTTGCGTAATACATTAACTTTGATGTAAATTTCCTCGAAATTTTTTAATAATTTATTATTAACATAAGTAGATATAATGATCGAAACAAGTTATGAACTTATTTGTTCCTGTGACTTGTTTAGTTATTTAGGTGCAAAGGGACTTGAGTTTATGTGTGTTACTTGCAAATTAATGAAGGTGTCATATAGATTATCAGTTAAAGTTCCATAACAATATCAAGTAAAGCTTTACTACAAAAGTAACATTGAGGTACAACTCCGCCCATTTATCATTAACACACTTTGAAACTAACTTCAAACGTTTTTCTCATATGTGTATATATATATATATATATATATATATATACACATACAGCTGTCGACTATAACGAAAAGCTTCAGTAGAAACATAAACAGTAAAAAAAAAAAAAAAAAAGAAACAATTTTCTCTATTCACATTGACACTTTTTCTTTTGTATGTCGATAATAAAGAAAATGGTCTATGCATATAATTAAATTGTTTACATTTGCTGTCATGAATCCTAATCTTATTAAACTAGGTTATTACTAAAAGTAACTTCAGAAGACCATTTTAAATTTTATAATCTCGTTTTCAATTTAAGTGATGCATTTATCATATAATTCACCTCCTTTTCAGTAAATGCGTTTCACTTAACCAACTGCTCATATTGGAATTATAGTGAATCTTTTTCAAGTTATGTGTGATGTTACATCAAAAGCCGAGCAACTATCAGTGATTAATCCTAGAATTTGTGAATTACTAGCTTGGCTAGAAGTTGTAAGCTCTTGGGTGCAACTTTAGTGTCATATCATGCGTTAAAATTGTAGCATTCATATACAGAGTAATTTTTCCACATAAAAGTGTTGCATTAGTTGTTAGATCAAAGATGTTACAGCCCTTACTATTTTAAGAGCTAAGGCTTCGTTGATAAAAGGAATATAATATGAAATAGTAAAGCTAAAAATCACTTGTACTCTCTTTATTCTCTTTCTCCATGTGTAAATCGCATATGCATGACTTTTATAGGTTTGTCAAAACAAATTGTACCAATTAACCAATTACAGTAAACACCTAAGTAATAAAATTGGTTAGTCTTGGAAAATTTTTATTTGCAATTAAGACCCAGGCTCAAAATCCTAAGTTTATGGGGCTACATACTCTGCTATTTGTAATTTAGACCAATCATAAATGTTGATGTTAATTTATAGCACAATCAATAGCTGTGTCACTTTGTTTTCTGGAGGGATGAAAGCCAAAGATGGCCTCAGCATGATTTGAACTCTATATTCTGGGGTCAACTTTGCTTTTCATTTCTCTAGGGTTGATAATATTAATGACTTGTAGGGATGCGGCATTTCGTTATGCAACCATAATAATACTATAAAGTATATTAAACATTTTTATAAGCCAATACCATGTTCTGTGTTAGCAGTGTGCTTTACACCACTTGTTAAGGTTATAATTTCTGTAGAATATCTGTGGAGATAATCATAATAATAAAAAAAGTACCCTGCAGTAGATGGTATTGACTTGACCCGTCTCTCAGAACTGTTGG
The DNA here is from genome assembly GCA_029874955.1 of Octopus insularis. Taxonomy (NCBI): domain Eukaryota; kingdom Metazoa; phylum Mollusca; class Cephalopoda; order Octopoda; family Octopodidae; genus Octopus; species Octopus insularis. The sequence goes on from JARUKP010000898.1 coordinate 6,837, forward strand.
CCTGGTGCCCAGATATGGAACTATTTTTATGGAAAGGATGTAGAAAGAAAATAGTATAAAATGAACCTCTTTTGTCAGTTAAAAGATCTGAAGTACATAAGTTGTAAATGAAAAAAATTGAGCGCCTAAAGCAACTTAACAAATGATTGGTTCAGAAGAAAACAACTCAATTAGATACATAACCATTCTTACTCGTGACAGATTATAATAAAAGAAAAAGATTATATTATAAGTTTCTTCCTACGAAGTGTGTTAAAGAAATTTAGAATAAATGTTAGATAAGAGTCGAGTCCTAAGTTTTATAACATTTCCCTTAAAAACAATTACATTTACCATACGTTACAAACGTAATTGTTTGTCTTCGTAGAAACCTAAATACTTGATTGTTTCTGAAACAGTTGAATTAATATCTGGAATCTGATTATAACGAATATTTCATTTTAAAATCTAATTGGAACGAACACATTTTTGCTGATTCCCACTCCAATAATCATTCATGATTCTGGCTCAACAGCTCAGATTAGGACTTTATCATCATCTAATGTCCATTGTCCATGCTGGCATAGGTTGGATGTTTTGACCAGGGCTGGTAAGTTTGATGGCTTACCAGGCTCCAGTCTGATTTGGCATGGTTTTCTGTGGTTGGATGCCCTTCCTAACGTCAAGTTATAAAATTGTCCCTTAAAGAACTTTTAATTCCTTTGAAATTATGGTATTGGAAATATTTGGATATGAAAGAAATGTTTACATGATTTCAAATGCTTTTCAACTTTGCATGATATGTAATGAGAAGCACTTGTATCTAACTAAAAATAGTTTTCCATACGAAAATTCCTCTGTAAAATCTTTAATGCATAGCTTTATTGAACTTTTAAGTTGCAGTTTCTAGTTTTCAGTACTAAATAGAGCAGAAAAAAAAAAATAACAAAGAAAAATTAATTTACACAAGTTTTATGGTTTTGATGAAAAACAGCACAATTGACATTGGAAAACCTTGTAACAGTTTAGAGTACCAAACTGAGCCAAAACCCAAATTTCATTTCTCTTGGTGCATATTCAAATTTTCCTCACGAAATGTTGCGTTTCTGCTGATACTGACAGTAATCTTAATTACCCACTTTATTAATTATCTCCCAAATATCTGCCATATTCACTACTTATATTTTAAATTTAAATAGTGTTCGTGTTTTTTTTTTGGTTGTTTTTGTTGTTTTTTTGTGTGTTTGTGTGTGATGATGCCATTGTTTAAAACTTTAAAATGTTGCTTAAAATCATTGCTTAAAATGTTTTTTTGCTAATGTTTGCATGGGAGCTTCACTTCAAGCACCAACGAGGATGTAATTTTCTGAGTCGTGTTCTCTGAAAACGTCCTTCTTATCAGTGTTAAAACTACGACAAGCGATTCCATTAAGAGAAGTATTACTAGAAGAAATATCCTTGGTCCATACCACAGTATCTCATAGTTATAGTTTTTTTTTTTCAGGACATATTTATGGCTATTTATGAATAATAATAATATCATCAGTTGCAGGTTTCCAATGGTTCATTGTTCCTTTTCTTGTTGCTGCTCTGCTCCTTTGTCAGTCTACATTTGCCGAACATAAGACATACACAGATGTACATATGGGCTTCTGCACATGATCTGTTGATCATGTTCTATTCCTGAGTTATTTGGTTAGTTGCTAACTGTTGGAGAAGACACTTTCTCAGAGATTCCTTACATTCGGATTGGACATAAAACCACTTGCTTGTGAAGCGAACTACATAACCACTAGCTTGTGCTTTTTATCATACTCGTTCTCTCTCTTGAAATGGCTCTTTATTCGGAGAACTTACCATGCAGCGGATATCTTCTGCTGTGTTAATTGAAAACTCCATTTTGATTCAGCTAACTGGATTTAAATAATTGTTTTGGATACAATTTAAGCTTTGTGTTAAATCTGCCCTAATTCACATGTAAAGTGTGTATTTATATACATATTTGTATTTGTATTTATAAATATGCAAATATATATACACACACACACACACACACACACACACACACATATTTGTTCATAAGTATGTCGTGGCTGTGTGGTTTAGAATCTTGCTTTTAAACTATGCGGTCTCGCATTCAGTCCTGCTGCAGAGCACCTTGGGCAAGTGTCTTCTATTGCTCCTGGTTGACTAAAACCTTATGAGTGGATTTGGTTAGCAGAAACTGAAAGTAGGCTTGTGCACACTTTTGCTTATATGTCACATGACGTTCGTAAGCAAGCATCACTGTTCTATTAGAACATTGTTCATTTCCAGTCTTAAGTGGGAAACCTCTCTGACCATGGGACATCATGGAAATAGCGAATGTTAGATCTACATTTATATTTATATCCATATCTATATTCATTTCTGCATGTATGCTCGGGAAGTTTTCACAGTTCTATATTTAAGAGATGAGGAATTATTTACATTTGACGGATATTTGTCCTCATTTTGTTGGTTATTAACACAATGTTTCGGCTGATATACCTTCCAGCCTTCATCAGGTGTTTTGGGGGAAATTTCGAACCTGGGTTCTCAATTCTTAAGGTATTTTTCGATGTTGTCATTATTATTATGCAGGTCACTGTCTGGAATCGAACTCAGAATCTTGGGGTCAGTAGCCCATTCTCTTAACCACTACACCATATGCCTGCGGGCTGCTGACCCCAAGATTCCGAGTTCAATTCCAGGCAGTGACCTGAATAATACTAATATCAAAAACTTACCTTAGGAAGTTCAAAATTTTCCCAAGACACCTGATGAAGGCTGGAGAGTATATCAGTCAAAATGTTGTGTTAATAACCAACAAAATGTGGACAAATATCTGTTAAATGCAAATAATATAGGAAGTTTTTGTTTCCACCTGTGAAGTGATATATCGGAAAGTTAATTTGTGTTATTTGATCTTATTTATTAAAACGGTTTATAACAATTTGATTAAATTGTAACAGTTCGATATACATATATTTGGATTAATCAATTCTGTTTTGATGTGTATCTTAATTTATAATCATGACTGTTAGCAAAATTAGTGGGTCTTGAATATCTTAAATTGCTAAATTGCTTAATGTTATCAACCAGTTATTTAAAATAGGCTTGATCCCAAAGTTGATAACAGTAAGTGGCCTAGACTGTTTTTCGCCTGGTATCTTATATAATAGTATTTGTGGAACTGTTTACTAGACAAATCCTGTTTTCTATGACAGCATTCTATATATATATATATATATATATATATATATATATATATATAAATATTTTTTACAGAGCTAATTCGTAGAGATTTGAATGATGCATTTCTTTTCATTTACAGTTAAAATGACTGTCACACTTCAGATACATTTCCTTGTATTTACTCCATGATTATTTTATTTACAATGTTTCTATCATTATGCATTTACTTAAATCGCCTTTAGAATCAGGGCCTTCCTACCCGCCCACCCCCCCCACCCCCCCACACCCCCCACACCCCCACACCACACACAA
>JARUKP010000899.1:0-10339 GCA_029874955.1 Octopus insularis
GGAAGTAAGAGTGAGAGAAAGTTGTGGTGAAAGAGTACAGCAGGGTTCGCTACCATCCCCTGCCGGAGCCTTGTGGAATTTTAGGTGTTTTTGCTCAATAAACGCTCACAACACCCGGTCTGGGAATCGAAACCGCGATCCTATGACCACGAGTCTGCTGCCCTAACCACTGGGTTAGGAGAGAACAATTTTATATATCACTGGTTTAATTTGGAACTTTAATACATAACATATAAGATTAGATATGCATATGTGATGGATAGAGAGGCATACATTTAGAAAAATGGAAGAGCAGAGAGAGAAAAAAGTGGAAGAGACTAGGGCAACCAGAAGAAATGAGTGTCATTGCAAAAGATAGACGAGGTGTTAACAGATCATTTACTGATGAGTGTAAATGTCAGGGAGTTCCAAGAATGTTAATCCTGCAATCCCTGGGTAAGTCATTTCAAGTAACATGATCCTCACTATCAACAGCAACTACCTAACATACATCCTCATTATTTAATGTACACTTTTCCATGCTTGCATGGGCAAGATGGAATTTGTTGAGGCAGGTTTTCTACAGTTGGGTGTCCTTCCTCTCACCAACCCTCACCTGATGTCAAGACAGGTGTATATACACATGCATATGTGTGAATATGCATGCACACACACACACACACGCACAATGTATATATGCGCATTAACATGCACAAACAATGTATATATGCATACACACGCACACATGCACACACACACACATACATAGAGTAGGTCTTTTCAATTTCCATCTATCAAATCCATTCACAAGGTTTTGGTCAGCCCTGGATAATAGTAGATGCCTGAAGTACCTCATGGTGGAACTGAATGCAGATCTATATGCCTCAACCACACAGCCATGCCTGTACCTATACAATTCCTCACATTTGGTGAGTCAGTAATGGAAAGGTGGAAGTAAAATATTTGAAAAGATGTTGAAAGGAAAAGAAAAAAATATAAGTGACAGTAAAATTTACATCTGGAGTTCAAATCACACAGTAGCCGTTGCACTGTATTTCTTGGCAGTGTACAGCATACTGTTCAACTCAGTTTTCTTTGTATTGGACCTCAGTTTTCTTTGTATTTCCATCATAGGAAATTTAGAAAAACGTGAATGCAAATCTCAAACTGTATAACATACTTGATTCAATGCTTAAGCTTACAAATTAATCTCATCTGTACTAACATAGTGAAATGGTGATGGAGGTGATGATCAAATTGACTGATTAATTTTCTAAAAAAAATATGAATAGAAAACAAACAAAAAAAAATGCAACAATAACTAAACAATGAAACTTAAAGGAGTTAAAACACAATATGCACTTCTGTGACATCAATGAAAAGAATAGCACTAAATTATGACAGTAATGCTAAGTGACTCACCCTGCTACTGCTGATGCAAGGATCATAGATTTGGTTAATTTCTGGTGAAGTATGGCCAGATAGTGCATCAAGGTGTTGAAGGTTCATGCTCTGGTCATCTGCAAACAGTTCCACCTTGTTGGTAGCACTGTGGCTGTCATCATTGTTATTGTTGCTGTTGCTGTTGTTGCTAACACTCCCCACAGCTGCTGCAGGGCTGTCATTATTTGGTTTGTTCCCTGCCTCCTCTCCATAACCAAGATCACCATCAGCAATGCCAATGTTACTTTGGTGCTGGGAGAACAAAATCAAGTTGGTGTCCACATTGCTACGGCCGTCATCTATAGCATAGACAACAGCAGACATAGCGCCACTACCATCCAGGCCTAAAGATGGCACTCGTGTTTGTTGTAAAGCTTCTTTCACGTCATCACATGACAGGACTTGGTCAAACTGTTGCAAGTGTTCTAAAAATGGATTTTTCTCCTGCATAAAAAGAAAAGAAAATACACAAATCATTAGTGCAATTAATTTCTTTTTCTTTAATTATTTGAATTTTGCAAATAACAATACTTGAAAAGAACACATTGAAAAAATAGATTTGAGAATTTAATCTTTTAGAATTATAGAGCCAAGAAAGTTCTCTTTAGGACCCCAGACTATTTCAATCTTGCTGACTCTCTATATTATCTCTATTAAGACCCACTCAGGAGAACTGCACATATTGTTGGTGTTGTGCAGTTGTTGCACATAGACACATCCTAGATAGCATTCTAAAGGGTAGTTTGATTAATTGGCAAGATTCAATTACCAACACATTTTAAACTCTCCAAGTGTGCTGTTTCTCTTTTACGCATCATCTGTTGTTAGACACTTTACATCCTCCCCGCCCTAAACTCTGCACAAAACACCTTTTCCCGTATTTCCTCTTAACCAGAATAACAAATCTCAGGAAATCTTTCCATGGCCTAGCTTTCTTCAAACTGAACATCAATATTGTCAAATGCCATGACAATTGTCTCTTAATTAATTTATGAAAAAGCAAATGATCGACTAACTAAATCTACTTGTTACAAGGACCGTGTTCTTTGTTCAAAGAAGTTGGCTTGCTTTATTAACATCTTATCCTCACCAAATCACACAGGGAGTCTTTTATATTTTTATTTTTTAGCTCTCCAATATTCATAAAGAGGAGAGGAACAGTAGAGGTAGTTATTGTTATTTCTAATTATCTCCTAATGTTGGTCAGCATACTCACTCTACCTCTTTTTCTCTTCTAATCACTGTTTTAGCATCCATTTTTCCATGCTCACATAGGCCAAATGGAATTTGTTGAGCAAGATTTTCTATGACCAGATGCCCTACCTGTCATGCAAACCCTCACCTTTTTCTCCAAGAAAGTAATATTTCCCCATGGCCAGATATATTTTCATGGAAGACTGAAAACAAATGAGATGGTTTGCATGACAATGACACTCTTTAAAACTATCATATAATGTCAAAAGAAGGCAGTGGTGATGGTGACAGCAGCAGCAGCAGCAGCACCACCACCACCACCATTGTTTTAGGCCCACATTTTCATTCTTGCACAGGTCAGAGAGAATTTGCTAAGGCAGATTTTCAACAGCTGGCTACCTTTCCTGACTGCTAGCTCTCACCTATTTCCAAGCAAGATACTATTTTCCTATAGCTGGACATGCTTTCATGAAAAATTAGAAATGAATAACACCACTTGCAAGATGGACACTTGTTCACAATGATCATGTGATGTTAATACACATGCACAGTTACACACACACACACACACACACACACACACACACACACACACACAAGTAGATAAAAAGACAGAGGGTGTGTGTGTGTACATATACATACAAAGAGCTTCTTTCAGTTTCTATCTACCAAATCCACTCACAAGGCTTTTGAAGGCCTGAGACAATATTGTAGAAGGCAATATTGCCCAAGGTTCCATATAGCAATACACACACATAGAGGCAAGCAGACAGAGGAAGGGAAGGGGTGAATAGTCAGGTAGAGAGAGAGGAGGAGAGGCAGACATCATCATCATCACCATCATTTAATATCCTAGTGAGAATTACTAATGAGTTTAATGAAAACTTTACAGAAGTAAATGTACACCAGAGCTAAGATTTTAAACATCTATCCATGGTAATCAACAGAATTAGAAGGAAAGGTCCTAACAAGGAAGCAGAGTTGAATTCAAGAGACTCAAAACCTAGCAAACAATTTTTTTTTTTGTCAGCAGAGAAAACTACAGAACTTCACCAAAGAGTAGGTAGGAATTCCATATTGTGTATCCACTATAAACCACTATGTCTGTCATAAGTCAGACTGACATAGGTAATAGACAGCAGGAGTAGTTAACAATAAGAATAAGGAAAAAAAATGAAATCTTTCAATTTTCTTAAAGGATCACAAGAAGTGGCAGCTGACAGCTGTTAGCTGACCCAGTTTGCAGTGAAAATGGTTGTTGCAAAAGCTTAAGAGAGAATAATAGAGTAAGGGCAGGGTAGAGGAAAAAAAATCAAATTTATTATGCAACAGGTAATCTGCACCATCTACTTATGCAGCATTTGAAACTCATTAAAAAGTCAGCTTACATTTATATTTATTAGTATATTTATTTAAATACGCGAGTGCACACACACACGCACTCATCATCATTTTAATGTCCACTTTTCCTTGCTTGCATGGGAGGGATGGAGTTTATTGAGACAGATTTTCTATGGCCAGATACCCTTCATGTTGTCAACAATCATATATTTCCAAGTAAGGTAATATTTCCACATGGCCAGACATGACTGACAATCATTTTCCAACTATCGCATGATGTCAAGGCAAGAAGACACACACACACACACATGAAACAGTCTTCTTTTAGTTTCCATCTACCAAAGCCACTCACAATTCTTTGGTCAGCATGAGGCTATAGTTGAAAACACTTGCCCTAGGTGCCACACAGTGAGACTGAACTCAGATCCATGTGATTGGGAAGCAAACATCTAACCACACAGTCATACTTACATATACATGTGTGTATATAAGTACAAATGTACATACATACACTGGTGGGATTACATCATTTCAAGGTTAAAACAATATGAAGAGTATTGTAACTAATGATACTCTGAAGACGTAGCTGCTAGAATAAGAGTGAGCTGGGCAAAGTTCAGTGAGCTTCTATGTGAAACATGGGCTGTAACTGTAGAGGACATGCAAAAGCTTGAAAGAAATGAAACCAGCATGCTTCACTGGATGTAAAATGTCAGTGTGAATGTACGACAGAGTGTGTCTCAAGGGAAAATTGGGTATAAGAGGCATCAGATGTAGTGTGCAAGAGAGAAGACTGCACTCGTTTGGTCATATTATGCATATAGATGAGGACATCTGCATAAAGAAATGCTGATCTCTAATTGTGGAGAGAACCTGTGGAAAGGATAGACCCAGGAAGATGTGATGAGGTGGTGAAATATTATCTTCAATTGTTTAATTTCATGTAGGTGATGACAGGTGACCAAGATATCTAGCAATTTGCTGTAATTAAGAAATGTCAACAAGGTAAGTGAAATCGTGGTCATGACCAATGTCAGTGACACGTAAAAGGCACCCATGCCAGTGACATGTAAAAGCACCCATGTTGGTGACACATAAAAGGTACTTGTACTGGTGACACAAAGAGGCATCCAGCACACTTTGTCAAGTGGCTGACGTTAGGAAAGGCACCCAACCATAGAAACCAAGCCAAAGTAGACGACTGGAGTCTGGTGCAACTCTCAGGCTTACTAGCCCCAGTCAAGTCATCTAATCCATGCCAGCATGGAAGACAATGTTAAATGAAGATGATGATTGTCTTCTTTTGGATTCTGTCCACCAAATCACCCACAAGGATTTAGCAGAAGACACTGGTCCTAAGTGCCATATGGTTGAAATTGAACTTGAAACTACATGGTAGAAAAGTGAATATCTCAACCATGTAACCACACACATATACTCTTTATCCATTTCTCAGCTACCCCAACCACTCTTACTGAAGAATCTAAATTGCTGTTTCTTGCTCCTGTGACGAGTTTGGCTGAGGATCCCTTCTATCTTATCTTTTGCACACAGCACACTTCCACTGAAGCATCTCTACAATCTCAGTAGGCCTGCATTTCATTGTGTTGGCATGGATAGTTGCCAGTCTGAGGGTTTGGGGCTGACACAAGGGGAAGGAGTTCCAATATTAATTCCATATTCCCTTTTATGTCCTCTTATCTTTTACTTCCATCCATATTCCTCATATAACATGGGATAGCTCTGGCCACCCCTACATAACCTCATCAACTTCATATTTTATCCTTCCCTTTCTCAATAACCACTTTTATATAATGTACACACACAGAGCATTTGGTAAACAATTAGCAAAGCAACAAGGAATCCTGTATGCGGTAACTCTACCTACTAATGATAGCAACCTGCATAATGTGGCTATGAATGTAAAGTCTGACAAAAAAGATGTGATGATTGCAGATAGAACATATTTGATAAGTCTACTTGGTCAACACTGACCTAGGGCTAAACTATCGCAATTAATGGTTATTCCTGATGAAGTCTCATTTTCAGCATTTCCCATTAATGGACTTTAGTTACTCATACCAAAAACCCCCACCTGTGTACACTTTTTGTCCTAAATATATAAGTCAAATAGTTTATGACAAATATTGATCTTAAAAGTAACATGCTGTGTATTTTAGCCAAGCCCCATATGCACACACTTTAATCCTTTAGCATTTAAACTGGCCAGATCCAACTTTTCATGTCTACCCTACAATGTCATTTTAAAAAATAAACAGTCACACCATTAAGATCCTGAAGATATGAGCTCATTAATTCAAAACAAAGTAAATAACAAGTATTACATTTGACAGAGTAGTCTGAATGCTAAAGGGTTAAGTGAGGTTAAAGGGTTAAGTGTACAGAGATTTTTTTGCTTTTTTTTAAACAGACATGTCTACACATGATAGGTTAGCACTGAGAAACCCAATCTAGACACTACATCTAATGTAAGTGATTAATATCACAAAACAGTGGGTCTCTAACAACTTGTTATTGGGTTTTCACTTTAAAATATTTTTATATCAGTATTTTAAATGGGCTGGTGATATATTCAGCCATAAAATCTATGTTAAAATGATATTACTCTAAAGAAAGAGTAGGTTTTGGAGTTTTCGTTTTCTTTTTTCAACACTAACAAAATATATAAAAGTTTGAAGAACAGAAGGAAATAAAAAGGGAACATTCAACCCATTCAACATGTCAGTTTTAGTTCTCTTAAATAAGCCTTTCAAACTTTGTATTTTTGTTTCAGTTGAAGTTTGGGTCTACCATTCACAAAGCCTCCATTATTTTCTTTGTATTTCCATGCCAGCTTAACCTCCTTAGGAACACTTTGAACTTAATACTCATGAATGAAAATGCTAACAAAACTAGTTCAAGTCAAAATAATTACAATAATGAGGTTTCTTTTTTTTTTTTCTCTCTTTTCTTTCTTTGCCACCAGCCTTTAAAGCACATCAAAACAATCTTCATCTTCGCTTTTTTTCAAAAAAATTTAGTCATAGGATTTTCATCTTTGCTTTTAATGATTTAGTATGATTTGTTTTAAGACACATCTTAAATGCAGAGAACTATTAAAGGAAATTGGTATTCCACTGCTGGCTCAGCCTGACTTTGATTTCATCACTAGAACCAGAATCTAAATCTAACATCTTAATACTTCTTCCATTTGATATATCTTCAAAACAACTAAGCTAGATTGGGGGGGGGGAAGGGCCCTGAAAATAATAATCCATGATGCTCAACTCATGCCAGCATGAAAAACATGATGATGAATGATAACGACAACATATTTTCCTGCTAGTATTTAATTTGTTTTTAATAAGTCATATCAAAAATACCACTACTGTTGCCTTGAAAATATTTCCACCTCTACCCTCTACTTCCTTCATTCAAAGAACTCAATATGTGGTAGATTATAGAGTTACAGAAATTCAATAGTGCCGGAAGCTAATAACAATTGAGTGCTGGCAGCATACTAAATCATACAGAAGTCATGGTCCTTGTAGTACTTCCTAATAGGGTGAGACTGATGCAATAGAAAAAAGGTGGGAATTTCTGGAGGTTAACATTTGTATGGTTAACATTTGCATGAATTTCTAGAGGTTAATATTTGTAAGGTTAACAACATTTGCATGAATTTCTGGAGGTTAACATTTGTAAGAAAAAGAGCTATAAATCTTCAACGTGGCTGCTTGTTTTGCAAAAAACTGCAGCTAAGTATTTTTCAAATCAAACTCTACCATCTTCAAAAATAGTTAAATATCCAGAATTTTGTAATACGACAGGAAAGGATAGTCTTGACTAAAATGCAAGTCAAATAATGTGTACTTAACATATGAAAATATTTCTCACTTGTACAAATACCGCCAGAGAGTGGAGAATGGTATTTAACATTGAAACTGTATAAAGCATGGTTGAAAACATTTACTATGGTGTCATACAAAGTCTTCAAAACAATGAAACACTACCAAGCAACAACCATTATAAATAATCTAGAAAAATACCTAACTTTGCAGAAAAAAAAAATGATAATGCTGACAGCAATGACAAGTGTAAACATGGGAAATAGCATTGTTCTCTCCATTTCCAACATCATAAGTCCACACAGAAAACATATAGACTTTGTAAATATGACAGACAAAAAGAAAATATTGAAAAACTCTGCAATACAACATTAACAGCTTTAAAAATAATTTTATGGAATTAAGATTTTATCATCATTCATGAAGCAATAAGTCAAAAGACATTCTTACTACCAGGACAGAGAACATTCATCATTCTAAATTATACTCGAATCAGACTAGGCAGACCCTTTCACAATAGGGGATGGTCCATAACATACATAAAAACTTGCATTCAATATATACAGTATTTGCAAATAAACTAATAGGAATCAGCATTACACTACAAATGCAGGTTTTCAAAAATAGAAGTAACATGAAACCTGTTAATATAATAAACAGGAATATATATACAACACAACCTGTCACACCAACCAAACCACTAGGTACACACCAGAAACCTTTATCATTCTCTCAAACACCATCATTAAGGAACACTTTAATGCATTTGATGCCTAGATTTTGAATGCTACAGATAACAAAAGACATATAAATAGCATCACAACTCTACTCTCCTGGTATATTAAATAATCAAATGCCAACACATACCCTTACCAAACCAAGTTGACCAACTCTTATCCATACGTTACCTTCTACATATCTGGCTATCACAACCACATGGCAAACAATTCTTCATTTTTCCTCTAATCAACAACCAATTATCACCACAAACAACATACTTGCACATCAATGGGCAAGTGTGCCACGAAAACAGTTTTACACACTCTTTAAAAAAAAAACTAATGGAAAAATTTCCAAGAAATGGAATCAAGTTTTCCAGAATTTAACACCACCACAATCACTGAAGTTCATACATTCAACCAAATAATTTTATATATGCATCAAAAGAACATATCCAATGATGCAACATAAAAAAAAATTCCTAAATACACACAAGATATAGCCAATTTTATAAACACTAAAGAGAACTTCAAACCTAATACACCAAAACAACATGCAACTGAAATATAAGAAATAAATAATCCACAGAAGAACAGTTAACTGGTATACATTTGTATCTCGCTTCATTCGCAAAATCAACAATAAAATACGACACAGAGTAAGTTACCAGTATAATGAACAATAATAATTATATAACACTACATGTCACAATAACACATTCAAATAATATACCACACAGAAAAACTGCAAAACTAAATATACACACTTATCAAACATTTCTTGAAAGTCAACTACCAAAATTCCTACAAAGAGGAAATATCACAAAATGAACTTACCTTCTACCTATACAATGATTTAGACTCCTTTCTAAAACAATAAAGAAATTTGAGGCCTTGAAACTAGACAAAATACAAGCATACAGCTAAAAACACCTAGGAACTGGAGCAATCACCCAACAACATCCAGAACTACTGCCCAACTAATGCCCAACAAAAATCTCGAAGCAAGACAAATAACATCATACACATCATCTTATGAACTCTCAGAACTACTAGAAAGGTTAATCCTTAACATTGCTGACACATCTCTCCACTCTAAGTCACAGGTGTGCTACAGTTCATACACAAACCACACTCACACAGCACATGTACAATAAGACAAGAATATTAAACTGAAAGACCAGGATACTAACAAACAAAGAGAAAATAGACAACTTCAACAACTCAAAAATCTCTCACCTACACCAGAGTAAATACACCTTTGAGATCAACAAAGTCTTCTACAACTACTCATACAAAAGAAATGCTGAACACCACTTTAACCCTTTAGTTACTATATTACTGTTTCAATTAATTTTGAAAAATAATGCAAAATTTAAAAAAAGAAAATACAACTGTTATTATTCAGGTGGTATTTGGTTCATAAATTAAAATGAAATTTTGAAGGAAGGTTTTAATGTTCACTTTAAAACAAACAGTTTGTATCATAGAAACAAGGGTAGTCTCAGATGGTTTGGTATGAAAAAGATTAAAAAAAAAAAAACATGACATGCTGGTGAGCAAACCAATTTTCAGGTAACCAACCCTATGGGGAACACAAGAACAATACTTCCAGAACCTGCAACTTCTCAAATAAAATACCCCAGGAATCTGACCTCTCACAACCTATATCTACACAACCTTCTCATACTTCCAGAAAATATACAGATGGCCTCATACATAGATGAAAAAAAAAAAAAAAGGCAACAGCCTGCTGCCATTTTTTAGATACTCCAGCACAACTACACCAACAATACATAAATCACTTGGAAATAT
>JARUKP010000900.1:0-10338 GCA_029874955.1 Octopus insularis
AACAACTTGTTTTTTGTAATTGGGGATTTTCGTTGTTATTGTAGGGGTTGGATTACAATGTCGTTGTTTTTTTGTTTCACTGGCAATGGGTGCTATTTTGTGTGACACCGGTATCTGCCATGACTGCGATTTTGTAGGGATGTAGTTATTCCTCTAAATACATTGACTTTTTTGCTACACATTAATTACAAACAATACTTATGACTGTTTTGTAGGTATTTTGCAAAGTTATATGATAATTTGAATTTTACAGAGGATCATGAAATACATAATTCTTTTTTTTATTTGAAATTGTATTTTCTTCTGAAATGTTTCATTCTCATGTAAACATTAAAGCCTATGAAGATAGTACAGATGGTGCAGTTGTTGGAGACAACATCTTTGAAAACTATATTCTTTATTATACACTTGTCACCTAATTTATCATAAAACTTTACATTAAGAATGAGATACATCCAATTTATGATATACTGGTTCTCTTTTGTTTTTTTTTTTGTGTGTGTGTGTTAATACTAAATTCTGCTAATGATATAAGTTTCATTTGATTCTCATCTTACTGGATTTGTTTGGGCTGCTAAATGGAAAATTAAGTGAATCTTTTGCTTGGAGTCATTAATCCTTCAACCCCTTGGTTTGCCAATCTTTTCACCTTGTATTCACACCACCATAACCACTACTGACTTCTGGAAACCTCTTTGATGTTTCTTCCACTCAGTAATCTATTTCTTGTTTTCTTGTTTTGTTGTTTTTTCATCTTACTAAAAGTTTTCATGGTCATTATCTACAAATGAGGCACTTGTTGTTAACCAATACTCTGAGATGATACTTGAGTGTGAAGTGTAATGAGATCTGAACCTTGAATGTTGAGGATAAGCAAAGGCTAGAAAGAAATGGCACAAGCATGTTCCAATGGAGGCATAATGTCAGTCTGCTTGAACAATATGGGACAAGTGACCTCAGAGGAAAACTGTGCACATGAGGAATGAGCTGTAGTTTGTAAGAGAGAAAACTGTGATGATGTGGATGTGTGATGAAAGCTGATGATAGGAAGGCTGATGATAGGATAAAGGAAGTATTGAGCACACAAAGTTAATCAGACCTGTGGAAGGGGAAGACATGGGATGAAGTGGTGAAAACCGATGTTGAACCTTACAGCTGTTCTCATCCATATGCAATACTTAGCAATACCAGTGTAGTCTTCACACTTGCATACTACATTTGGTTCATTTTATGCCCAGTTTTTCTCTCAGCACATTTACGTTTTGTCATTCATGCACTTACATTGTACATGCAACAGAGCAAGCTTGCTTCATTTATTTTTAGTCTCCTTATCACAAGCTTCTTATTTCCCACAAGGAGCTAGTTTTAACATAAACTATGTATCTTTAACCCTTTAGCATTTAAACCGGCCATATCCGGCCAAAAGTATTCTGCCTATTCTATATTCAAACTAGCCAGATCTGGTCTTTCATACCAACCATACAATATTGTTTTAAAAATTAACAGCTATCTCATCAAAATCTCATAACTACAAGATAATGCATGGTTAGTTCAAAACAATGTAGATGAAAAAGCATTAATTTTGGCAGAATAATGCGAACACTAAAGGGTTAAATTTGCAATCTAAGCTTCTTACCACACAGCCACACCTATAAAAAAAATTCTGTACCTCTGATGGGACTTGACCTGCAATTTCCAGCTTGTTTATCTTTTATGATTGCATCTCCTTCAATACTGATTTTAACTTTTTTTTTTTCCCTTTCCAGTTTTTTACAATATGGCAGTTTTCCTATCATCAACCTCACCAACAAAACATTTCCAAATACCTTCTACTTAAAACGAACATTTTCCGAGCGTTTCATCTTACGTTCTGACAACAGGACAACTGTCATTAATATGGATGCACCAAGACATGGACCATGGTTTGCAGCTGCACTTTTACCAAACCCCAATGAAAAAATACAGCAGAAGGTAATGATATGTTACTTATTACTAGAGTACAAGTAATACAGTGTGAAGTACAAATAAATTTATGAGAGAAGTAGGTAGCTGGCAGAACCATGAGCACACTGAGTAAAATGCTTAGCAGCACTTCATCTTTACACTCTGAGTTCAAGTTCTGTTGAGGTTGACTTTGCCTTTCATCCTTTTGGGGTCGATGAAATGAGTATGATTTGAGCACTGGGGATGATGTTTTGACTTAGCCCCCCTCCCCTAATATTGGTTTCAAATTTTGTGCCAGAATTTGAAACCAATATTACATATGGAAATGAGAAAAGTCAGTTTTCTAACAGTTTATTTATTAGAAATTCAATGACATACAGGGGTTGGACAAAATAATGGAAACACTTAGCATCAGAGCATCAAAATTTTGAAATATCTATAAAATCGTCAAAAGCTTGTTTATTTTTATGCTTTTTGATTTATTATTAGTGTTGCTTAATATTTTTTCCTAAAATTGCTGTTTCTTTTCAGATATCACTAGAAAAAGGTAATTAAAATTCATTAAAATGACAGATCTATTGAACTTTCACAGTAGTCAAATTGTTGGTGCTCATATGGCAGGCGCTAGCATAACAAAAACAGCTGAAATGTTTGGTGTATCAAGAAGTACTGTCTCGAAAGTAATGACAGCCTTTGAGAAAGAGGGAAAAAACCTCCTTGTCGAAACAAAACTCTGGAAGAAAACCAAAGCTTTCAGATAGGGACTATTGGACTCTTATGCGAATTGTTAGAAAGGATCACAAAAGTACTGCTCCCAAAATTACTGCAGAGCTTAATGACCACTTCGAGAAGGCAGTTTCCACAAAAACTGTTCACCGGAAGCTGGATTTCACAGGAGGGCTGCAATTAGAAAACCACTACCTTCAAAAACAAACATTGCAGAGTGTTTAGAGTGGAGTAAAAACCTACAGAATTGGTCCCTAGAGCAGTGGAAGAATGTTATTTTCTCAGACGCGTCATCCTTTACCTTATTTCCAACCACTGGCTGAGTATATGTGTGGAGACAGCTAAAAGAAGCATTTGATCCAGACTGCCTTCTTCCAACTGATAAACGTGAAGGAAGATCCATGATGATCTGGTGGGGCTATATCTTGGAAATCTGCTGGCCCAATGGTTTCCCCTTCACAGCAGAATTAATAGTCAAGACTATTTAAGCATTTTATCTGATCAAATTCATCCTATGGTTGCGGAACTGTTTCAGGATGATAATGCACAAATTCACACAGCTAAAGTTGTTAGTGAATAGCACGAGGAACATTCTAGTGAAGTTGAACATCTTATCTGGCCACCACAGTCCCCAGATTTCTATATTATTGAACATTTATGGTGCATTTTAGAAAAACAAGTAAGAAGTCAATATCCTCCATCATCATCACTGCAAGAATTGGAGACTGTTTTAGCTGAAGAATGGACAAAAATTCCTTTGAAAACAATTCAAACTTTGTACGAGTCTATACCTCATAGAATTCAAGCTGTAATTACTGCCAAAGGCAGTCATACCCCATATTAAAATAAATTTGTTTGAAATTTTAAGGTGTTTCCATTATTTTGTTCAACCCCTTTATGGTGTTGTGGAACAATAAAATTTCTGCTGTGCTTAATAAAACAAAGTTATTTCTTAGGAATTGTTTAATCATTTTTTTCTGAAAAGTTATTTTAATAAAGTATATACTTCCCCTCTTTGTCTCACCCGATGAAATAAAATCTCACTCTCAGAGAATGCAAGTATTACTAGTTGGGAACACCTTGCTTGAAAGTTTCCTTGTCCAAATCCAGCCTGGTACTATGTGCATGTTCAAGAATATAATATCTAATGATGATAACCTATCAAAATATAATATATATATATCATCATCATCATGTAATATTTGTCTTGCTTGCCAGCACAAGTTGGATGATTTGACGGGATCCAATAAGCTGGCGGACTGTGTTGAGCTTCAATGTCTGTTTTGGCAAAGTTTCTAGTGGGAGAGACCAACCACTTTACAGGTTGTATGGGGTGCTTTTTTTTATATTCCACAGGCATCAGTGAGGTTGTCAGGCAACTCACAAGACAAAGAAAAGATCCTCAATTAAGTATAATTGTAGTAGAGAAGGAGGTGGATTTATGCCAGGTGTTTTGAGTCTAAAGTATGATAGAGGGACAGACTCGGGTATCTTGCTCTGGAGGAGATACATGGCCATCCCACACTATGAGGATGGAGGTAAGAAGCTGAAAAGAAGACAACAATGGCAATAGCAGTAACGAAGTGCCAGAGTGCACTTTCAAGATACAAGAAGTTGAGTATAGGAGAGAATAAGGACAAAGAACTGGAAAGGAGGGGTGAATAAGTTCATTAGATGAGAGGAGGGTCACAGATGGTTAGAGATGGGTGTAGGGTGAGTGTAGTGAATGGAACACAGGTGGAGGTGGGGGTGGTGGTAAATGTCAGTATGGTGAGGGATAGGTGAGAAGTTGTTCAGGAAGGAGGAGGTGATAAATGGCAGTACGGGAAGGTAGGAGAGCATCAGTATAACATACCTGTGGGTAGATAAGAAATTATGTAGAGGTTGTACTAGGTGTGTGAAAGAGAGAGCTAGAGAGATGTACAGTAAAAGAGATGGATGTCAGAGATACAAAAGGGTGGCAGTAGTGATTGGAGGAGACAAGTGTATGTGTGTAGGGAGAAGGGCTGTCAATGGCAGATATGCCAGGGTGATGAGAATGATGGAGGGTGTTAAAGATAAGGTAATAGCAGTTCTAAAATGTATCTCAGTGAGATACAGAAAAGTATGAGGGGTGAAAAATAAAGTGGAAGGGATGGATTTTGAAAGGAAGTGGTTCTAGGAGAGGAGAGGTAGGTAACTAGTAGTATAGGGGAGAATGAAATGTGTGCATATTTTTCTCTTGGTTATAGCAGCTGAATAATGTCACAGTTAGAAAAGTGGAGGGATGGGTGTTAGGAAGATAAAAGGCAGGGTAGGCTTCACAAGTACAGGTTGGATGTAGAGGCAAGATCCATAAACCTAATACTTTTTGAGACCTCACTTTCATTGAGATGGACAGGTCTTGAGTACAGCAAAAACCAGTCACCTTGGTCCTTTGTCATTTCTATTCCACAAGGCTCAGCATCATCTTGAGATCAAACTTCACTACTTGTCCCATGTCTTCCTGGATACCTTCTTTCACAAATTCCATCCACATTTAGCAGTTGGCACTTCTTTATGCAGCTGTTCTCGTCCATATACATCACATGGCCATACCGATCCAGTCTTCTCTCTTGCACACTAAATCTGATTCCACTTACACCCAATTTTTCTTTCAATGCATATACACTTCATCATGAATGCACTTACATTGTACTGCAACAGAGCAGGCTTGTTTCATTTCTTTTTAGTCTTCGCATGCTCTCTGCATTCTCGACTCTATTCTCACTACCATGTAGCATTGCTGTTTGTACTCAAGCATCATACAATTTTCATTTCACTCTTGATAGAAAGACCTTTTATTACCAACAGAGGCAATAACTTTCTGAATTTTCTCCATCCTGTTTTTATTCCAGCTACAATTCTTCTTTCAGAACATCCTTCTTCACTGCTAATTTGACTACCTAAGTATCAGAAAGTATCTTTTAGCTCCAGAGAATCTCCTGGGTGTTTAAGAAAATCTATCTCCTTTGTTTTTCTTTGTGTTTATTGCTCTTGCACATCTGCCATGTATAACATCTACTTTCTCTTCAACTTTCTGCTAATAACTGAGCTAATTATTATGCTGTTATGCTATTTTCTGTTTTATATCATCCACGTTTAACCCTTCAGCATTTAAACCAGTCATATTAGGCTCAGATATTCTACTTATTTTATGCTCAAACTGGCCAAACTCTGCTTCTCATGCTGAACCTATATATAATATCATTCTAAAAACAGGCAATTACTTTATCAAAATTTTAAAGCTACAAGTTTAATTCATGATTAATTCAAAGCAATGTGAATAAGCAAACATCACATTTCGCAGAGTAATCTGAATGCTAAAGGGTTAAATGTTATGTAAAATGTCATGCTGTGATGCTGATGATGATGCTTAGAATGATTATGATGGTGGTACTGTACATTTTTCTGCAGGGTATCCTCACCAAATGTAAATACTCTGTACGTGGTATGTTGGTCACTCAGACGAGGAAAGGTTATGGTCAAGCTGTGGCCAATACAATTGTTACAACAACATTAATGCATGGTTTTGAGTCCAAGATGAAATACTATAAGTGAGTATTAAAGACACGTCCCACAGGTGTGTTTTGTGCAGTGTCCTACAGGCATGTCTTCTGCAGTGTCCTACAAATGTGTTCTGTGCAGTGTTTTACAAGTGGGCTTTGTGCAGTGTCCTACAGGTGTGCCTTATGCCGTGTCTTACAGGTGTGCCATCTGCAGACTCCTTCCCATGTGTCTTGTGTAATGTCCTGCATGTGTGTTTTGTGCAATATTCTACATGTGTGTCTTGTACACTGCACTACAGGTGTGTTTTATGCAGTGTTGCACAGCTGTGTCTTGTGCAGTGTCCTACAAGCATGTCTTGTGCAGTTTTCCACAGGCGTGCTTTGTGCAATGTGCCACATTGTGCCTTGTGCAGTGTGCCACAGTTGTGTCTTGTGCTATGTCCTGCAGTTGTGTCTTGTGCTGTGTCTTGTGCAGTGTTTTATAGGTGTGACTTATGCAGTGCCCCACAGGTATGTTTTGTGTAGTGCCCCACAAAGTGTGTGTTTTTTGCAGTGTCCCACAGGTGGGCTCTTTGCATTGTCCCACAGGCATGTTCCTTGCAGTGTGGCACAGATGTGCTTTGTGCAGTGATTTATAGGTGTGTCTTATGCAGTGTTCCACATGTGTGTTTTGTGAAATGTCCAACAGGTTTGTTTTGTGTAGTGTCCTACAGGGGGGGGGGTCTCATGAAGTGTCTTACAAACGTGTTCTGTGCAGTGTCCTACAGGTGTGTCTTGTGCAGTTTCTTACAGGTGTGTTTTGTTCAGTACAGTGTCCTACAGGTGTGTTTTGTGCAGTGTCACACAAGTGCATTTTGTGCAATGTTCTATATTTGTGTCTGACACAGTGCCCTACAAGTGAGTTTTGTGTTGTGTCCTACAGGTATGTCTTGATCAGTGTCCTACAGGTGTGTCTTGTGCAACATTTTTGAGGTGCATTTTGTGCAATGTCCTATAGGTGTGTCTTGTGTGTAGTGTTTTACAGGTGTGCCTTGTGCAGTGTCCTAGAGGTGTGTTTTGTGCAGTGTTGTACAACTGTGTTTTTAGTAAAGTGTCTTAGAGGTGTGTCTTGTGCAGTATCCTACAGGTGTGACTTGTGCAGTGTCCTACAGGTGTGTCTTGTGCAGTATCCTACAGGTGTGACTTGTGCAGTGTCCTACAGGTGTGTCTTGTGCAGTATCCTACAGGTGTGATTTGTGCAGTGTCCTACAGGTGTGTCTTGTGCAGTGTTCTACAAGTGTGCCATGTGCAGACTCCTACAGGTGTGTCTTGTGTAATGTCCTGCAGGTGGGTTTTGTGCAGTCTTCTACATGTGTGTCTTGTGCAGTGTATTACAGGTGTGTCTTGTGTAGCATCTTACAGGTGTATATTGTGCAGTGTCCTACAGGCATGTCTTATGCAGTGTCCTATAGGTGTGTTTTTTGCAGTGTCCTACAGGTGTGTCTTGTACAGTGCCCTGCAGGTATGTCTTGCACAGTGTCGCACAGGTGTGTTTTGCACAGTGTTCTAGAAGCATCTTGTGCAGTGTTCTACACGCATGTCTTATGCAATATGCATGTATATCCCTTATTTGTTCTAAATATATAAATAGAAGAGAAATGGTATTGTATTACAATGTTCTGAGTTCAAATTAACAAAGGATCTTTCACTACATCTGTAGCACAACACTAAATTTACCTCACACCTCGAATATGTGTATGTATGTATCATGTTTATATAATTAGTCTTTTTTTTCCTCTTATCATTTATTCAATCTTTTCATTCCAGAATTGTCCTCCCTCCTCTGAGCTACCTATACTATTTTTCTGTGCTCAACTGTACCGTTGACTCGGTGGACACTGGAGGATGTCCTATCTATGTATCCATCGGCAACGGTAACATGCCACCTTTTGATGTTGATGAGTTTCTCATCAACTGTACAAATTCTACGGAGAACTGTCACCTTCGAGTTGTGTCACCCAATAGCTCAGGGTTAAACTTTGTTGCCTTCTACCTCCGAGATATCAACAGTACAGCACCTGTCACTGTCACATGGCAGGTAACCACTGAAGGTAAGTAACTGCTGGGGTACTGTTAATGTAGGTATATGATGTGTTGTGAGGAGTTTCAGCATAGTGGTATGAAGTGTTGCAGCAGTGTCAATGTAGTGATATATGAATGTCTGAGTAGAGGTATGAGTAGAATATCTGAGTAGAATGTTTGAGTAGCACAGAGTATTTTGGGAGTGGCAATGTAGCAGTCAGAAGTGGTACTGCAGTGTCAATGTAGTGGTACAAATTGTTATAGAAGATCTCAGTAATGGAGGAGGTGATACTGTGAGTGTCTGTGTGGTGAAGGTGTGTACTAAATAGTAAATAGTAGTTGCCAGTGCTGCTGGACTGGCTCCTGTGCAGGTGGCACGTAAAAGACACCTTTTGTGCGTGGCCATTGCCAGTACCGCCTGACTGGCCTTCGTGCTGGTGGCATGTAAAAGCACCCACTACACTCTTGGAGTGGTTGGCGTTAGGAAGGGCATCCAGCTGTAGAAACTCTGCCAAATCAGATTGGAGTCTGGTACAGCTATCCGGTTCACTAGTCTTCAGTCAAATCGTCCAACCCATGCTAGCATGGAAAGCGGACGTTAAACGACGATGATGATGATGATGAGTATCAGATAAAATTGTATAAAAAAAGACTTTTGGTAATAAATTAAATAAAAAAAATTTGGGTATTAATGAGTTAAGAATGGTATCCACCAACAGAGACCATACTAATGTAGACAATGGCGCTCAACACAGTAATCTGGCTCATTGGCTCCTGTCAAACTGTCCAACCCATGCCAGCATGGAAAACAGACATTAACCCTTTAGTGTTTAAACCGGCTGTATCCGGCCCAAATATTCAACACATTTCATGCTCAAACTGGCCAGAACCAGTCTCTCACACCTACCCTGCAATATCATTCTAAAAATAAGCAATTACATCTCTCCTATCTTGAAGCTAGAAAATAATAATAGATAAATTTTTTTAAATGTGAATAAATAAGGATTACTTTAGACAAATTAATCTGAACGCTAAAGGGTTAATCTCTTTTGTTTTTTCGAATATGTAAATTTTAATTTCTTCATTATTAGGAATGTATTATTGATGGCCACAAAGTCCCAGAAGGTTATTCCATCATCTATCTGACGTATGCTGCTCACAGGGATGAAAACATCTTTGAAAATCCAAATGATTTCAATGCTGATCGTTGGTAAGTTTATCAATGCAACAATTAATATATTATTGTAAATTAATCCTTTAGAATTTGAACTGGCTATATCCAGCCCAAATATTCTACCTGTTTTATGATCAAACTGGCCATATCCAGCCTCTCACACTTATGCTACAATGTCATTCTAAAAATAAACAACCATATCATCAAAATACCAAAGCTACAAGATAATTCATGATTGATTCAAAATGATATGAACAGATAAGCATTGCATTTGACAGAGTTAATTTGAATGCTAAAGGGTTAATTACCAATAGCAGAGGATGTTCTAAATTTATAGTTAATAAAATAAGAACCTATTGGAGAAAGTTCAAAGATCTGTTTCCTCGGTTGATAACAAAAAGCTGCTATCTGAGAGTGAAAGGCAGACAATGATGTTTATGCATAAACAGCAATGCTACATGGTAGTGAAATGTGGGCAGTGAATGCAGAAGACACACAAAGAACACATGGGGAATAGATCTTTGTGAGTGTCCTGGAGGATACTTAGAGGCAGTAGATAGTTTCTATCACATAGGCGACTTAATCAGCAGCGGAGGAGGATGTTCTGAAAGTATAGTTGCTAGAATAAGAATAAGATGGAGGAAGTTCGGTGAGTTAATACCTCTAATGATAATAAAAGCTTCTTTCTCATAGTGATAGGCAGATTGCATGATGTTTGTGTACAAAAAGCAATGTTATATGATGGTAAAATGCAGAAGAAATGAAGCTAGCATGCTCTGCTGGATATGCAGTGTTAATGCGCATGTACAACAAAGTGCAAATCTATTAACAGAAAAAAATGAGCATAAGAGGCATCAGATGTGGTATACAAGGGAGAAGAGTGTGCTGGTAGGGTCATGTGATGCA